>JAHBMJ010002381.1:5000-19513 GCA_018398765.1 Chromera velia | reverse complement strand
TGTCAGCATGAGCGGCTATCCTGGATTTCCGGGGCAGCCGCAGGCAGCAGGACCAGCAGGTGGCAGTGAACTACCTCGGTCAGTTAATTGAATGTACTAGGTTTTCTTTCCTTCCTTCCTGCTAAAGTGGCATCAATGCTTCGTCTGGCCTCTCTCTAATATTGATTCCTTCTGTACCCTTCGGCTGTGCAGGCCTCAGTATGACTTGGGTGCAAATCAAGGACGGGTGATTCAGTTCCTGGGCACGCTGCTCAGACATGGACCTTCCTGGAGAGTGAAGGGAGCAGATGGTCTGTTCTTGTCTGCTGTTAGATAAGCCCCCCCTTCCGTGCGCCCTCTCTAACGTTGGACTGTCGTGGCCCTCCATATGATTGTTTTCTCTTTCACAGTTGCCTCGTCGTAAACACACGCACACACACACACACACACACACACACACACACACACACTCAGAGAGAGAAAGAGAGAGAGAGAGAGAAAGAGAGAGGGATACAGAGTGAGAAGGGGGGGGGGGAAGAGAGAATTGGCGAGGGTACCGAAAAGTAGGTCCTTGAACTCACGGTTGGGCTTACCTCGTATGCAGGGCGTGAGATTCAAGTACTGAACCCTGGCAATGCGCAAACGGGGAGCGGAAAGCCGGCGAAGGACTACACAGGGGGGGAGACGATCATGGTCACCGGTAAAGTCAGTGAGAGCGTGGCTGGCTCTCTTCTTTGGTCTCTCTCATACATCCCATCCCACTGAGGCCTTTGAAGAGAAGAGCGCCCTATGACCCTGTGAGGCTTCAGAAAAGAAGCTCTTGGGGGGGTGCGGGGCAGTGTCCTGAGGTTTCGAAGAGATTTCTAGACAGAATCCCATGGATTGGATCGCTGTAGCCATCGATGTGTTTTCTTTTCATACAAGAAGTCTTGAGCTCTCTTTTGCGAGACTCGCTTGATATCTGAAATACAAACGGAAGAGGTCCGACAGGAAAAACATTGCCCCGCTCCGCTTGACAGCAAAACGAACTAGAGCAGAGATAAAGGAAGAAGGAAAAAATGAAATGAAATAGAGAAAGACAGGGAAGACAAAAAAAGGAAACTCTACATCGACAGAGAAACAGGCAGCCCATCAGACAAAGTGACAGAGAGATAGGTACGCACACCGACCAACAGAATTTGTGAAGAAGAGCGCAAATAATTTGGGGAAAGAGACAGACAGAAATTTTGGAAGAAAAGACAAGTAAGTGACTGACGAGATGTTCGGAGTCACAACGCAGGAAGAGAAGAAACAGAAGAGAGAAAAGTCGTTTTTTGCGTTTAACTGTTCAGCGTGGTGATTCTTTCCACACATTGTCTGCTCGTGCAGGTGAACAGCCGGGCTGTCATACAGGCGACAGAGATTTCGGAAATGGGACATGACCTTGGTCAGCAAATGTTTTGTTCCTTCATTCTTTCCTTTCATCCACCCCTCTGTTCGTGTCTTCGTCCCTGAGCGTGTTTTCTGACAGTGTTTCTTCAACACGTCTTGCGTTTTTCATGCATTCATTCACACTCACACAATCTGAATGAGAAGTTCCTTGTTGGAAAGAGAGTCCCGGTGAATGACGGAGGGGTGATGTTGGCGCTGTGCGTGTGCGCATGCGGAATGTCTTGGGTTGATCGATCGATCGAGCGGCTGCACGGATTGTTGCGCTTATTCTCAGAGCTTCCTTCTTTCTCTGTAGATGAGGAACGCACCAACACATACAGTGTCACATCATGTTCCTCAGGGCTGTGTGCGGATATGAAGAATGAAGTATGCAAGCCTCTCCGTGTCGTTTCTCCGGTTCTCCCATCTCCCCAACGCTACTCTTGACGTGTTCTCGCTTGACCTCACCACGCTGGTCACTTTCTGGCCCCCTCTCATCGGAGCGGAGTGTCTTCCTGCTTTTACTTGTCACTGTGTTTTTTCTTCCATCCGTTCGTCTGTTAGTCTATTGACCATCTCGTTTTTCTCTGATTTTTCACAGTGCGTTTTTGATTTTTCAATTTCTGTTTGCCAGCCATTGTGCCGCTCTTTCTTCACTGTGGTCTCTCCTTCTAGCTGTCCGGAGGCGTAAGTGGGGGTGCTCACGCAGGAAGGGGTGTTAGTGCGCTCCCCTTTCATGTACCGTTTACCCTCGCCTTTTTCTTGCTTTCTCTTGACAAACTTTCTTGAGCAAATCGGTGGTGCCGCTTCTGGAGAACTTTTTCTTCCTGCATGGCACCCGTTGCAGGGCTCGGCTGTCGACTTTTTCTATGGTGAACAGCTGATGAATGAATGAATGAATGAATGAATGAATGAATGAACAACAAATGAGTGTTTACATGAATGCATGAATGAATCGATCAAGCAGTCGATCAATAAGTGGATGGACCAGCAAGAGCATACACGCCCATTGTTGTGAGTTGTGACCAACCGGAATGCATGCAGACTTTTCTTTCTGGAAGGAGTACATCGACTTCATTAACATGCCGGAACTCTCGGATTGTTTTGGGGAGGACCCCCCGTCTGGAGCTGGGGGGGCAGGGGGGGGGGCAGTGCCTGAAGGGGGGCATTTTGGAGGAGGGGGAGGAGGCGGGGTTGCCTATGGGGGTGGTGGTGGTGGGTTGGGTCAAGAGCAAACACTTGCCTTCGACGACGACTGTGGTGACATATGAATTGTTTCCAGTTGTGAAGGTCCCTGACTCTGGAAATCAGACTGGGATCGCTCTGTGTCATTCTTGTCTGGAGCGGTATTTGCTAGGGTATTTGTCAGAGATGTGTTGTATATGAAGTTCCATGGAAATCCATGGATACCTACCGGCCGTGCCAACATCACATTACACGATCCGCATTTTACAGTGTGTATGACTTTAACGTGCTGTACAGTGTGTCTCAACTTGACTCTCAAGAATGTCCTATAATTGCATAATTAAACATACACTCTTACACAGTATGGTTAGGAGTTACTACCAGCCCCTTTTAGCGAGTAGCGAGTAACCATCAGTTTGGTAACCATGCATGAGATGGTAACCGGCAGACCTGAAGACGTGTACCACTACCATGGTAGTTCAAGGGAAAACTCTGGTAAAAACAGTTGCTAGACCTATTTTAAAGCCTAACAATTTAACTCATTAGCAGTTTAAAGCCCTAAAATAATCATAGTCAAATTATATATGCTATAATATGCTATACATAGTGATATATAGTGATATACCAGTTAGAGTTCAGTTATAAAATAATGAATATTGAATCTTACTAGAATGATCTTTTAATGAATGCTAAAGATATGATTCTTACTAGTCTAAAATTGGTTTTGTAGGTTAAGTTTGATTCAGAATATGGCCAAATCTGCCTCTTTTTAGCGACTACCACTACCATTGGAACACTACTACCGTAACCACAAAATTGGTAACCGGGCAGCTTAGCGGCCGCTTAGTAACCGTTCTACTTTCGTTACTCCTAACCGTATACTGTGTATACCCTCTATCAGGTCAGTGGTTTATAACTATTATATATATGGCCCTGTACGGCCCCTGATTTTAATAGCCTGAGTTGAGCTCAGCTAAGATTTTAGTAACAACCACAATTGCATTATAATAAACTGTAAACAGCTTTTGAAACAGCCTTTCAGGAGTCTTTCCTAGTAGGAGTTTAAGAATAAGTTAGTAATTAACTATGACTATGACGCGCCATCGTGATATCGTCATCCATATCTAGGCATCGGCTGAAGAAAAAAAAAAAGAAAAAAAATAAGCAATCAAGGGAGATTTTTTTTTTTTTAGTTTTTTACCCTTAACCACACCTAACAACAGTTGTGAAACATATGAACAACACCCGTTACGTTGTGGCTTGTACGGCGACTTGATCACCCGCCAAACTTGCTAGAACTGGGACTGGGAAACTAACTTTGCAATACTAAGCCCGGCCGGCATTAATTAAGTGCACTAAGAGAATTAAGTGACAGACTGACAATACAGAGAAAGAAATAATAGACTTGCAATACAGAAATAAATAGAAGCATGCCGTACAGTCTTCGTCCATCTGTATCGCTTAAATGGAGTCTTTGGAAGTGAACTCTGACTGACAGACTTAAAGAGGTAAGGTACGATAAGTCTCCGACTAGACTACGTTCTTAGTCTAGGAGGAAACCTGACGACACCTGTATAACACTTGAACAACAGTTGTTTAACTAAAAAAAAAAAAGTGAAAAGTAGAGTTTCACCTCTCTCGTGATTCCTCTAGTGGAATGCTATGGGCCCTCCCATGCCGATCCTCTAGCCTGTCTAGAGGTCTCCTCAAACTGCTATACTCCCGAAATCCTGGCCCTCTCCTATTAGAGGACTACAGCGAATACGTTAACCAAATATACTCGTACACTGTGCTGTTAGAAGTAACTACCGGCCCTTCTCAGAAAGCTTTTGGTTACCATTAAATTGGTAACCAAAACTTGGTAACTAAGGGGGTCTGAAGGGATTACCACTACCGTAGCAATCTGGCTGTATCTGCCCATAAATGTGTTACATTGAGATCTAATGTAGGAGAAATGCGTCTTTAAAAACTGTGTACAAGTATAATACGACTGTGTTGTGACATAAAAAAGATCATTTAAACTTTTTTTGTCTAAGTTGTTTTTATAATATCAAGAACTTGACTTTAACTTGTACATACTTACACATATTTTTAGATATAAGAGGATTTTACAATAAATCTGTCTTTGGTATTCGATTTACCCACTAATTTGTTTTGCTTAAAAGAACGATTACCACTGTTTTAGTTACCGAAACAACGGTAATCAATGTGACTCTATAGGATTACCATAACCATGAAAATGGTTACCGAGCGGCCTAACGGCCGCTTTGGTAACTAAACTAAATTGGTTAGTACTCCTAACAGCACAGTGTACATACTCGTCCAGACCGATACAGATGGACGAAAATAAATACCTGATCAGTCTATTCACCAGACAGAAAGTCTATGAACCCCCACAGTCTACAGATAGCTCCTGCTGGTGGCCTCATGCAATACTTAGAGTACAGAGAAAACCACAGAGAGATATAGAGCACAGCACAGATCCTACATATGAAGCTCTATCAATCCCTAGGTTAAGTCTCTTACTCAGACAGACGGAAACGGATGTACATGTCTGTCTGCCTGACAGTGTCTGAAATTAATTTGACCGGAATTAATTCTGTAGCCTCTGATAACATAACCGTACCATCGGCCTAAATAAATCCAATATGAAGACCTGGAGCACACATCAACACAGTGAGTGCCTCGAGTGTATTTCATACGCCAAAGTACATGCAGGCCATACTATGGAACTCACAACATACACAACATGCACACCTCTATTGCAGACGCCCTGCCATCCCGTGTGGACGGGCCGCCACGTGCGTGCATCGCTCCTTTCTCTGGCTCGGGATAAAGGAATAAATGGAAAGGCCGGGACTAAAATTCACCCTTCGCGAATCCGACCAGGAATGGGACCGTCGTTTACTTTCATACACACCCTCCCAAGCCCCCAAGGAAAGACTATGCAGCACGCATCACAACACTCCCCCCTCTGACGAGCCTGAGGGGGGATCGGGAAGCATGATAAAAGACCTTTCTTTAATTATCCGGCTCCCTAATTTTCCTTTTCTTCTTTTCCCGACGCTTAACCATTGCATGCCAGTCACCGTAACTGGCTGCCTAATAGGTACGTCCTCCCTTTTAACTAAAGGACCACTGTATGCAGGCAGGGTAATCCGCATATACAATTTTAAACAGGCAATTACTATAGGAGGCTCCTGTGACAAGCACAGATTCAAAGGCCCTGTAGCAAGAAGCAATGCTCCTCATACAAGCAAGTTACATAAAGATGGCTTCCCCCGAACTGCCCGAACGCTGCCCCGCCACTATGGCCAGCAGCCCAGAACGTACGCTCATTAGTTAGACGCAGCTATACCAGGACGTGCCCTGTACATGCCCAGCTTGAAAGTTTAACGTCCACACGTTTAGAAGATATGCAAGGAAGGGATTGCTATTACCAATGATTCTTCTCTTTCCCTACACCTGAAACGGAGACTGCTTTTCCTCCCAACCAATAAGACACAAAGACAAAGAAATTACTCATGCATCATTCATCACCTCTCTCTTCATTTTTTTATCTCGTGCTCTCATGTGTCGTCCTCTCCAGACGCCTAGCCCATTTATTATTCGTTAAAAAGTGGGAGCGCATCTGGCTTACGTGTGTGCAGGGCGAAATAGAAAAGGGAATCTAGCCAACCGGTCTGGATGGGAAAAACGAAACCACACTAGGTAAACGAAAGGAACAACACAATAAAACACAGGCCCCCAGCCCATGCTTTTTTATGCTGACAAACGTATGGGACATACAACCCATCTGCTTTCAGATGGAGCCCCGCCCCACACGTAGAAAAGCGAAGAGATCTAGCATGCAGGAGCCTCACGCTACCTGATTCATGAATATGGCCGTTCTCTGACCCCTCTGCACGTCTGAAGACCGGATTTTTGACTTAATTAGAAGTATAAGAGGCCAAGTGACCTCCTAGGCTTATAACTTGCTTCAATCTGGCAGAAAAAGGCACACAAGGGCTCTCTAGACGCCCTAAATTAAGCTACTTTTCCATACAAGAGCCAAATTTGACAATGTATAGAAATCAACATAAAATGGCCTCGCACTGCCTAGCTAGGCCCGTACAGTTTGGGCCCAATGGTCAAAGAATCTTAGTTTGGACCCATTACGACTTAGGAACACCCATGGCAACCCATGGGTTCCAGCATACCACCTCAAAGTGGGCCCTTCCCACATTTAGAAATTTTTACACTGTCTACATATAAGAGTAACCGCTAAAAAATAGTAATGAGGCGGCCGTCAGGCCGCCAAGTTACGGTTTTTTAGTAACTGAAGGTTTAATTAAAACGGTAATTTACGGAAAAATAGTAATGCAACCCGCTAATAATAGCCTAATATATACGATTATTCAGTTCCGAATATTAAATATGAAGAAAAAAACTGAATTCAATCTGTTTAAGACTTGCTTTTTGACGTCTATAGCTACCTTTACATTCAAAAGTTTGACAAAACAATACAAAAGATTATTCATTCATTCATTCACCCCTCCTGACCTTTGTAGAGAGTCATTTTGTCAGGCAGGCAGTCAGGCACGCAGACACAGTGACAAGCAAAAACAGCCAGGCACAGACAGGCACAAGCACGCTTCTCCCGTCTATCTCCATCTCTAGCATGCTTTCTCTGTCTGAAGGCGTGTATGCTGGTCGCGGCGATTCCTGCATCAAAAGATTAACAGCAGCTTAACAAGATCGCACCTCATCGGTTGGCAATGGTCAATTGGCTCCTTTAGCTTACCGGTCTTTGAGTCTACACTCAGTCTGGAACTATAGTGTGTCATAATAAGAATTTCTAAAACCTTTTGTATCATAATGATTTATGAAACAATAATTGTGATTTTAAGAACTTTTGATTGATTTAATTAAATTACACTTATGTATGATAAAATTAGTTGTAGATCGCGGCTTAACACGCGTCGAAGGGCGGTGTCATAGCCGCTGCACGGGCTGCTCGGACTGCACATATGTACGTATGATCGAATAAAAGCTGCATGACCCTGCAAAAAAAACGTACATGCGCAAACTCGTGCAAACTATGCAGCCTAACCTTAATCAAATCGAAATGGTTACCGTCAAGCCATGTCCGGCCATGTCCCTCCTCATTGTAGACTACCAGCATCTTCCTTGGGATTGCAACACTCCCGAGCAGCGGTTTGTGCCTGAACTGCTGGTAGTGCGTGCCCCTTCCTTGCTCTACTCTAGTGCAGGTAGCCATTGGTTTTACTTTGTTCTTTCTTGCCGTCTCGGTTCGTTTTGGCGTTGTCACTTCTTGTCTCCATCCGTCTCCTTCTTTGTAATGCTTCACTATGACCAAAGGTTTAAAGAAAGTGAAGAAAGATTCACGAAGGGGCAAGAAAGACTCCGTTGAGCACAAAGCCAAAAAGCTTCTGACTCATCACAAAGCTGAGGGTCGCTTGAAAGCGGGAGACATTCGCCCCATCACAGAGGAGACGTACAAAGCCAAATGGCAATAGGTTTGCAGCAAAAAAGAAAGTACGAAAGCAACCCAAAAGAAGGAGACGATTCTGAGTGAATGAATAAATGAATGAATAAATAAATAAATAAATGAATGAATGATTCAGAATGAATAAATAAATGAATGAATGAATTATAAATGACCAAGATAGTGAATGACTGAGGGAGTGAATGACTGAGTAAGTGAGTGAGGTGAGTGGGGTAGGTGGATGCTAGTCACTTTGAAAGTCTAGGATCACTTCAAAGTTTATCTGACAATTTCATCACACCTAACTTGAACTTACTCAAACTATTTTATCATACCTATTGTGACACAATTATTTGTGTCACTGGTACTAGTGTATAGGGTATTGTATCACAATTTTAATTGTGTCACACTATAGTTTCAGTGTATTTGAGTCAATGCAATCATTCGTTTGTATAAGCATGCATGCATATATATGATTGAATGATTGAATTGCATGCAGGATGCATTAATTCACTGCATGAAAAACCGCATAAAATTTCTATGCCGGGGCCTTCTGTTGGCCCCACAATTCCCGAATTACGGTCTTTCTGTACTAAAAAATTGGTGCCGAAGGCGCCAAGTTACAGAAAAACTGTAACGAAAAAAGCCGTAATCCGTAACCCCCTCACAGATCCCCATCGTAACCCTTATATGGACGGTGTAGAAATTTTGCTAAGTGGGCGTCCCTATTTATTTTATAGCCCATACCAGGTCCTACCTTCAGGGGTGCCGAGATCTAAGAACTATGGAGAACTCTACAGTCTGAACAAAAACTTCAATCATTAATTTGTATAGCCAAACTAATTTCTTAGTTTTTTTTTTTGAAAAACATTTTGAATTGTATACTTTACATAGATCATTTTCAATTAGTTCTAGAATTACATATAATTGCATAGTCCGGACATGCATGATACTCAAATATACTTTAAAAGTCTTAAATCATATTTCAGAGCTAGATCTAGAGCTGTAACTGTTACAGTAGATAACACATTTTAAAATATATACTGCTGAAAACATTAGTCGAAGTACGAATCCGAATCTGTATTAGACTGTATATACGATTTGCTACAAAAACTAGTGTGAAAAGCTCAGGAGCAATACAAATCGGGCCTATAGTATGGTTACTATGGTATGTATGGCACTCCATAAGGAATCGTTGAACGCTTCAAGTTTCCATTCGGAAATCTGAGGAGAGAACATTTATGAGAAAAGTCCGTTCAGTCAAAAATATCAAAAGGCCTTGCCTCTAAAACGGTCTCTCTAAGATCTAAGTAAATCCCAATTAACACCACAGAAAGCAGTTTTCCCGCGGACCGCGCTCGCTTCATCTACACTCCCATTTCAGAGGCAAATTCATGCCGCCCCTCACCACTTTCGGATTCGAAAACTTCCTGCCCGGCCAAGAAAAGGTGCTTGAGCTGTGGGAGTGACTCGGGCTTCAGAATGTCTATGAACGCCGCTACTCCCTGCGGTGTGATTCTGTTTTCCTCCAGATCTACACACTCAAGCTTTGTACAATCATGGGCACAAAAACTCTCTGCAAGCAACCGCACCTTTTCATCCGTCAAATCACACCGAGACAAATCAAGGTTCTGCAAGTTCAAAAGCTTTCCAACAGGACTCCCCGCACTACTCGCAAGCAGGGCCAGGGATTCTTCCCCCACACGGCAGCCCCGAAAAACGAAGCTGCCCGCACAAGAAGGGAGACCTTGGGGGTTTTCGGCAACCAAAGCGATCACCCCATCAGTACTAATGGGATCGTTCTGACCCTCTGCGTCAGACTGCCGGCCAGAGCCGAGAGGGGAACCTTTTGCCCCTCCCCTTTCTATGTCCCTCACTGCCCGGAATCCTCCTGAAAGATTCCTCCAGCTCTCACACCCCGTCTCGGTCAAAGCAAAAGTGTGGAGAAGGTTCATCAAAGGTTCCGCCAGACGGCCTATGTGGGACTCCACCCAAAGATTTGAGAGAAGGAACTCTGCCAGATGCAAGAGCAGTCATAACAGCCCCACCGGCAGATGCAGCATTTATGCCCTCTACACCCAGAATCATGAGTTTCGGCAGCCCCCTTTCACTTTCAACGATTGCACGGAACAAGTAAGTCCATGCTTCTCTGCAAACATTACGATTCGATTTCATGTCAAGCACAGAAACGCCGATCAAGGCTCCTCCCTTAATTGCAGCTGCGAGGCTCTTCAAAGCCTCATCGGAGACGCTGCACCATCTCAAATAGAGGCGTAACAGTTTGGGCAGGAGCCCAGAAAGCAACGCATGCCCCAATAAGCCCAGTGCCTCACCCGCACAAGTCTCTGACAAATTTAGCTCCTCAAGGCCACAAGGACACCCAACACAAAAGTCACGGCCCCATGCACACAAAGCATCCATGAGGGCCTCCATCCCCATTCTTCCCAATCGTTCCGCCTGATAACAATTTCCATTCAGGCCCAGTACTCTCAACGCCGGTAAATTTCCAGCTCTCACTGCATCTGCGATGAGAACAACTTCCGCATTCATCAGGTTCATTGCCTTTAAGCACAAATCAGAAAGCATGGGGAGCTTGACGATTTGCAGAGCTGCCAGAAAGGCGCTCTTGCCCGCCGTGACCCCAGTTCCATCCCCCCAATTACTCTCATCTGGTCCCCATCCCTTCAATTTCAATTTTCGAAGACCGCTCAAGGGCTTCATTTGAATCGCCCTGCCGAGCAACGCGAGGAACAAATTCCCCCCGAAAGGCGTTCCAACTGTTTCGACAGAAATCTCCAGGGCTTCAAAATGATGCCCTCCTCCTTCTCCCTCCTCCCTCTCCACCATCTTTCTCAACAACTTCGACAGATAGGGTGGGTCACAGAAGTCGAACCTGAGTGTTCGAACACAAGGGTAACGACCCAATATCAATTCCTCAAGGTCCTCATCGTTCTCAGCCCCACTCAAGCAAACCTTGACATCCTCCAATGGATGGTGCTCTGAGGCTTTGAGGGCCCTCAGAAAGACACCCACTCCCTCTGCGCGCAACCCGATTTCAGTCCACAAATTCAAACTCTTCAGAGACGGCACACTGTCTCCCGTCAGTGCGTCTGCCCCAAACCGGAAAAAACTGGGCCCACTCCCACACCCATTCCCCAAAGGATTCCCCCCCACATCGAGATTTTCAAGCCTCAACAGTCCTCCCTTTCCAACAGCCGAAATTATTTCTTCGGCCGGGGCCCTCTCCAGCCCACACTCCTGAAGCATCAACACACGCAGATTCGGAAGTGAAGAAGCACACAGAATGGAACAGAAGCAGCCGACCCCCGTGTCCGTGTCCGAGAGGAGAGGTCTTCCCAGCCTTCACTGCCTCTGTAAGCGCTGAGAATCCCTCATCGCCGATGGGATTGCCTGAATCAGAAAGGGATCGAAGGCATGCAGGTCGAAGCGTGCTTTAAACAGTCAAAAGACTACTTGAAGGAATGCATGAATTAAATGACTGACGCTGCCAATTATGGCGCTTCTCAGCGACCGGCCGTCTCTTCTATGATCCCTTAATTTGCATATTTCTCCGACACGATTTCCGACCCGTATGTATTTCTCTATCGATGCCCCCCGAAGCCTTCAATTGCCCCCCTTCCCTCTGTATGTGATCATTCATCTATCCTCTTACCCAGGGCGCATTCATTATCAAAGAGAAGGTGCTGAGTGTTATTTATCTTGACGATAGATGCCCTAAGCTTTGCGGTCGCCTCTTCAAAGAAAAATCAAATCGACGGACCGACTAACAACAAAAAGCGAGACAGGACGACTCAAGAAAAAAGCAAAGGTCAACCACGCCATGTAGAAATAGAAACAAAGGAAATTCCCATGCAGATGCAGACTTCTAGAAGTCTGCATGCGTCAACCAACCAACTGCCTGACTGCTCATTCGACTGACTGTTCAAGCAGAGCCTCTGGAGGCCCGGCAGCAGGAGGGGAAGGACTAGAGGCGCCTCGAGAGGTCCAATTGAATCCTCTGATTATGCATGCATATATGAATAAACGGACAGTGAGTAAGAGGCAGATAGATGGAAACATAGACCTTCAGATGGATAGAGGGACAGACTGAAGATGAGTGAACGCACTCACCCAGAGATGCACTGACTCTCTGAGGAGAAAAATCTCTAATGCAACCGAGATGGGCTTTGTCTGGAAACACTCAGAAACGGGATCCAAAGGGGCAAAGAGAGAGACGTTTACCTATACAATGGCCGTGACTCGCAGAAGAGAGTGCACGCGAGAAAGAGAAACCGTTTTTTAAGTCCTCCTCTCCTCTCTTCTCCTCTCCTTCTGGCCAGTGGATGAAATCTTATTCCCTTTCCACCAGCCTGTCCTTTTCAACAATTAAGCAGTCTTATATGCAGTCTCTCAAGGCTTCCCCTCCCTTCATCCCCGTCCATGCATGAAATGCTTCCTCCATCAATTAACCCTAGCTGCCCTCCCTCTATTCTCTTGATTTGTCTATTTTCTCTCCGCTCTTCTATTGCATGAAGCCAGCTTTTTTCCTTTTCTCCTTCTTTACACTCACCGACCTGCAAACATAAAGGTCTTCAGCCGAACTCCCTGCTTTGCTCCTTCTCTCACCGCTTGCAGGCGCTCCAGAAAGCGCAAGAATATCGGAAGCGCGCGCGCCCTCACTGCCGGGGAGCCTGCATACAGAAGAGTGCATTCATGTGCAGTTGCGCTCCTTCTCTCATCAACTGTTCTCTTTTTCTCTCCTCTGTTTCTGTCTTTTAGGAGAAAAACCTTCTTGGGAGAAAGGGGCATGCAGCTTCCACAGAGCAGGGGAGAGAAAACTAACCAGAGAAAAGGAGAGTCGAGGAGATCAAGGCAAGAACCGAAACGCGGCAGGTGACTGGAAACCCCGGAGAAACAGGAGCATGTAGCCTTACAAACAAAAAGAAAGTGCAGCAGCCCATGCACCCACCCAGCTTCAGTTCTTCCACAGAGGCAGGAAGGAGATCCAAAAAGATGAACACTTTCTGTGGAGACACTCCGCGAGTCTCTGCAAGGTCGGCAAAGCAATTGAAAACAAAAGAAGCACATCAGTCAACGGAGGAACCTGAGGAACACTTTCATGCAGAGAGGAAGCACAAAAGAAAAGACGGGGAGGTGACGTGAGAGAAGAAAAGGGAGAGACAGAAAGACAGAAAGGATGAGAAAGCAAGACTGAGCAGACAGATAGGCAGGCCGAAAGGGACTCGCCTAAAAGGTCAACGAGGTCCCTCGGAGGATCAATGGAGACTTTTCCTAGCGTTTTCACCTGCATGTACACACACACACAGAGGCACACACACGCGCGCGCGTACACACACAGACACACACACACACACACACACACACAGAGGCACGCACGCACACATGCACACACGTACGAAAGGGTTTAGGAAGAACCGGGTTGACAAGCTGGCGAGTCTCAACGAAGTACCCCAGTCCGAAGTGCCCAAATTTGGTCGAGAAGTCCTGAGACGTCTTTCAGAGATCGCCAACTGAAGACTTTCGAAAGCCGGGTAGACCAAAATTTGACTAGAAAATCAGACCCAGCAGTCAATGAATCAATCAATCAAAATGTCCAGATTCCATCTCCCCCATCGAGACGCTTGCTGATCTTGTTGTTCTTACTGTCCTCATCTGTCTGCACATGAAGTTGTCTGTTGACTGACCCTCGAGAAGAGGAAGAGGCCCAGCCATGCCAATCCGAAAGACTCCCTTTGCTTTGTCAGTCCTGAAATCTTCTCTTCTGCATCGGACATCACACAAAATCCAACGAAGAGAAATCTTCTGCATCGGATATCACACAAAATCCAACGAAGAGAAATCTTCTGCATCGGACATCACACAAAATCTAACGAAGAGAAATCTTCTGCATCGGACATCACACAAAATCCAACGAACAGAAATCTTCTGCATCGGACATCACACAAAACAAAATCTAACGAAGAGAGCGGGTTTGGGGGTTCGTTCAGTCAAGCCATTTGTAGTAGAATGAGCACATGCTGGAATGAAATTTTGCACAGCAATCGATCTATCGATCAGTCAGACAGTTCGTCCGCCTGTCCGTCCGTCCGTCCATCCATCCGTCTCTCAATCGGTAACTCAGTCAGTCACTCAATCACAGTCAGCCAGTCGGCATGTCGCTTAGCCAGCAAGTTTACCAAGTCATTCAGTCTGCCAGTCCGTCCGTTTGTCAGTCAGCCAGGCAGCATCGCAGCCTGACAGTCAGACTGAGGAAATAAGAAAGAGACAGAATCGGCTCGACCCGGAAGCTGCGGCTGATTTGCAACCCATTCACCGGAGAAGAAAGGAAAATTCTTGTCTAATGCATGAAAGCGAACACGCCCACCTGAGAAGTGAGCCTCATTCGTTGAAGGAAGAGGCACAGAGCATCATCCCGGTCGTCCTTCTCTTC
>JAHBMJ010002380.1:14984-19401 GCA_018398765.1 Chromera velia | reverse complement strand
GGAGGCGAGAGATCCGAGACGAGATCATAGAGCTCAGGGTATTTCTGCAAACCCTGGCGGAAGGCTGCTGCACGGATGTCAGACGGCGCACTGGCAGGCTGCAATTTGCAGTGGTCTTCAAACGCCTTGACAATCGCGACTCGACCTCCGTGCGTGTCCTTGTAGGGGAGCTCGCACTTCCATGGAGCGAATTTCCCCGTGTCAGTGGTGGGGGTGGGAGTCGGAGACGGAACAGAAGCCGACTGAGAAAGAAATATTTGCGCCAATTTGGTGACATTGGCGGTAAGAATATCCAAGTCAGAGGGGCTAGGGCTTTGATCAGACGAGTCTTTCGAGATGAAACGACCGTCAGCCCCATGAGGTTGATCTTCGTCCGAAGTTGGCATCAGAGAGGGAAAGAGACACTCTGATGGAGACCAACAGACCCTGAGAAGGAGAAAGAGGAAAGAACCAACTGCTACCATGTAATGAACTAGAGAGTCCAGTCAAGGACAGTCCAGTTAATCTTATGGTTCTCTATACAGGAATAATACTGCACGACTTCTGTCCGGCTTCTGCTCTCATCTATTGAGAGTTGCTTTATCAAATCTCTCGAAGTATTGCGCGAATCAACTTCCAACATGGATCAATACATGCATGCTCTCCGTATGGATCAATACATGCATGCTCTCCGTAATGCCTCCAGCCGCGCTGCCCCGATAAGCAACGCTGCGGCTCGGGACCGGCCTAGTCGGGCCGACCACTGCACGCCCGCCGCCGCCTCTCTATAAGTGGCTGATTACACCCCTACAAACGGCAGGGGGGTATACTCGTTGACCTAGTCGCTGACGCTCAGACCACTGGCATGCATAGCCCTAGGCACACCTTGTGTATACCATTGTATGGTGAGTTGCCTTTTTGGTAAGTTAACAAAACTTTTTTTTGGTAAGTTGCCTTCTTGACTTTAATATACCATTTTTTATAACTGGACATTTCTTCTGGTCATAAAAAAAAATGGTGAAGGCCTTTCAAAGTTAGTGTTTGCTTCTAGCCGCTTTAAGCCCGCTTTATACACCAATTTTCAGCTTCATACGTCGTATAGTCTAGCGTATATACTTCTCGAGTCTAATCTACCAACCAGATTTTTTTAAAATGGTAACTCGACATACTTTTCAAAAAGGTAAGTCAAAATGTTAACATTGTCCGGTAACCGGACTTTTTTACTGGACATTCCACCTAATTCCACTGGATAATCTTGGGTATAAAAAAAATTCACTCGATTTAAAATTTTTGTCTAAATTTTTGTTTAATTTTTTTATATAGGCTTGATTTTCCTACTGTATATATTAATTACATCTCAAACTATATTCGTATCATTTTGTTGAGTGCCTTATGAGTCGATTGATTAATTGATTGATTGATTGATTTAACATTGAATATACAATTAACATAATATACCATATACATGCACTCAGCCTGTGACTCAGACTTGTGCAAAATCAATGTCATGAACATTGTGCTGGCAATTATAAGAGACCAAGAAGTTGGCTCAGTGTCAACAACTTATCAAATTGCTCATGCTGCATGCGAGTCAGGCATGAATATGATTGACTTTCTTCAAATCGCTGGCTTGTAAGCCAACCGGCCGAAAGCTAGACCGAAAGCATGCAAGCTCAACCCCAGCGGCCTGCTTGTGAAAAACAACATAATTTCTTTGAGCGACTCACCAAGAAAGAATAGAGCCAACAGAATCGATTGAACAGATTGAGAAGGAAGGGCATTTGAAGGCGTTTGCAATGTCACGGTGGCCCATGACACCCAGTGTTCAGCGACACCATTTCATCTTAATCGTGACCAGGGAAACAAACAAACGAAACACTGGAAAAAGAGGGAAAACACGGACAGGTATGTCAACTGAAGCGGAAAAACAAGTATTTGGAGGCGAAAACAAATGTACTCCGGGGATAAATGAATGAAACTGTCTGAGAAAAACAAGAAATGAAGACAGAGCCGCAGGACTTGAAGAAGAAATTCAAGAACGATATCAAGAAAGAGAGAAGGAGATGGACAGCAATAGAAGAGTATAGAGAAGGGAACAAAGCGAGAAAGAAGAAGAAGAACGAGAATGCTTTGACTGCTCTCCATCACCATCCGGAGTGTCATCATCAGCATCGAACAACATGTGCAGGAAACGTTGTCCGTTATAATTCAAACCTGCTGGAATGGATTGAAGTGCGGGCCAATCAATCTTGCCGTTGTGCCCGTTAGCCATTCCTTGCCTGAAACGTTTAACTTTCTTTTAGACTTTCTTCTCAAAGGTTTCCCTTACAGCGGTTGTTTTAAAAGTGTCACCTTATCTTTTTCGATCGCTTTCTTGAAGGCTTTTTCCCTCCCCACTTTGTTGTCTGCAAGCTCGCTTCTCCGCCTGCCTGATAGTGCCTGTCTACTCTCCTGCCTAGCTACGCGCGTAGGGCTGTGTGTGTCTACATGAATGTCGACTCATATTTCTGCCTCTCGTTCGTTTGTGTCCCCCAATGTCATTCTATTTGGTTCAACCCTTCGGATCGAATTTTCGCAGAGCCTTCTCCAGGTCCGCCAGCTCGAATTTGCCAAGAGAGGCAAGGTCAAGGCCTCCTTGCTTCGAATTCTTCTTCTTCTCCTTCTTCCCTTTGCCTTCGTCGACCTGCACCAAATCATGGTGGCAGCACAATTTGGTACACGCAAACGCAAACGCACGCACAAACGCACGCACGCACGCACACACACACACACACACACACACACACACACGCACACACACACACACACACACACACACAGGCACGCACCTTATGCGTTGATACAGGAAGGACGCAAACAAGTCGACCAATACACATACGCATAGACATGCATAGACCCACACGGAGAGGGAGAGAAAGAAAGGTAGAGAGAGAAGAGAGGCGCACATCTCCATCGAGGTCGATCAACCTTCCCGAGCTGCCCGTAGCTGCAAGTTTCTCCTGGTACTCAGCACCGCACAATGAAACCTCACGTACAGCCAGCTAGCGCTATGTGCACGCAAATAAATCAGTCCAGCCAGAGAATCCTCTCGGCCTACAGCTCCATACATGCATGCCTCTCCGCATCAATTCGTGCTTGCTTGCAAGCTTCGCGTGCACTGACGAACTTTCACTGTGAAAGCATGCAGAGCAAAATTCCCTGATTCCACATCGCAGTCGTACACGCCCACAGCGCCAAAGACGACAAGCTGATAGACGTCCACGGTTCCGTCTGCGTTCCTCTCGCTGATGGTGCCACGTGAGGGAACGCCACACACGCCCCTGTCAGGAGTGCCGTCTCCGTTGGTGTCGATATCGATTCCTGTGCCGACAATGACCTCTCCGTTGAAGACGGTATATCCAACGCCGTCGGGGCCATACCGAATGTTCATAAACCAGTCACCTGCAGGGAAGAAGGAGAGGCAGTGAAACACGGTTTGCGAGCTTCAGAGGTAGAATGTGAATAGAGGTTACAAGAAGTACGCTCTTTTTTATCGACACAAATTTCATCTGCGAGAGCTGAAGACCATGCAGTCGTTTTGTGAAAGAACACGTTTACAAGGCGATGAGAAAGGGGACCTTCATTGGGTCTGTGAGGGAAGGTGCGTGTCTGTATATCTGTCTGTCTGTCCGTCTGTCTGTCTGTCTGTGTGTCTGTCTGTGTGTCTGTCTGTCTGTCTGTCTGTCTGTCTCTCTCTCTCTCTCTCTCTCTCTGTGTGTGTGTGTGTGTGTGTGTGTGTGACTGTGTGTGTGTGTGTGTGACTGTGTGTGTGACTGTGTGTGTGACTGTGTCGGCGTGCAAGTAGAATTGTCGGCGTGTACGAAATTTGTCGGCCTGCAAGAAAAATACGTCCAAAGCAAGTAGATAAGAGCAAATTTGGAATGCACACAATTAATTCCTGAAGTGTAATGTTTGAAGCAGACAGAACTCCCCTGACTGACCATCTGAGTTGATGGCAACAGAAGGGTTGGGAGGGGAATTGGTCTCTCTGGCAAGTTGTTCCTCGCAAGTCAGGACGGCACTGTCGAAATCAAAGCAAGTCACCCCTCCTTGAAACACAGCCACCTCTCCCAGCCAGACGGTCTGCAATCAAGTGGGGAGATTCGATCGGTGCATTTACTTTCATGCAGAATTCTTTTTCAGAAAAAAAAAATCCCAGCCAGACAGTCTGCAATCAAGGGGGGAGATTCGATCGAATTTTCTCTTCTTTTCCCATCGCTTGTGGGGGCAGACAATCTTTGATGGAAGACTCACTGATTCATTGCTTGACTCACTGATTGATTGATTTACCAGTATCAAAACAAGTCAGATGGACTGAACAGGAACGCCAGTTCATCACCATGTGTGTGACCGAGAGAGAGTCTGGAATGAGAGACCGAGCCAAAACGGAGAGTAGTAG
>JAHBMJ010002380.1:4984-9984 GCA_018398765.1 Chromera velia | reverse complement strand
ATATCTGCAGTCTTCTATCCACCTGTCCAATCTTACATGCTGCTTTTGATCTGTGCGCATGCGTTTAATTCTAATCTGTATCGCTTAATTTTTTATGTTGTCTCTCGAAATGCGCGCGTCGTATTTTCTGATCGATTGATTGAGGCGGCAGGATACCAAAAAATTCGGGCTGCTAGGCCGAACTTCGCACAGACCCCCTATCCCGGCGACTCATCGATTCCTCCAGTTATCTATCTTATTTTTTTTGCCTTCCTTGATAGCATCACACGCTACGGAATCTCCACTGTCCATCCTAAGGTCATTCAGAGCTGCAGTCGTGCTTTTCTATTGCTGGTTGGCTGCTTTCTTCTTCTATACTCTCAGGCTTTCACCAGATACTCTGAGCCGCTGAACTCTCTGGGCAAGAGCAGTCAGAGCTGATGGAATACCGTTCGAGTCTTCTTGCCTTCACTCATCTCCAGAATCTCTGTGTCCTCACTCATAGAGTACAGACAGAGCTGTCAATGCTTGAAGTTACTGGGTGAGTGACTGGAGTGCCGTGACGAAGGCTTGATTGATACCAACGCTCGCGCAGATCCCCTCACTCCTGGCACTCACTTCCTCTTTCTCTCTCTCTCTCTCAGAACTTAACAAGCAACTACATTTTCTATGTAGGAGTGGACGTCGTTGGGAATATTACGCTGTTAGTGATCATCAGTGCAGTCACAGGGCGGATCCTTTCGTACCCCTTTTCATCTCCGCCACCTGGCCTGTAAACACGGAGTCCTTGTTCTTGCACTGTCGGTCTACTGCATTTCAGTCTATTTAGACCCCCTTTCTCTTCCTCTCTCCCTCGTCTGCAACTCAGTTTCGCTTACCAAGCTGTCCTATGTCCACTACTACTGTCCTCTTACTCACTGTTCTGAGCAGTGTTTCTAGAGCAGCCTTGGTGAGCACCGCGGCTACGCCGCGGTGCCTGCCCAAGCTTTCCGCGGCGCTAGCGCCGCGGTTCTAGCCTACTTCTGACCGTTTGCCGCCTCGCGGTGACAACCGTGCCAGGCCCTCTCAGGATGCAAGTCGAGGCCCGGCAGTAGACCATGGGATGGCCCGAAATATAAATCCCATCCTATTCTATATAAGCCGGTTAAGGCGTTTTGAGAACAAAATGACTATTAAGTCAGGTAATAAAAAGAAAAACTGTACATACATCATGAACTAGATTATCAATTAAACTATTATTCAATATTAGATTCAATAACCTTCAATATATCTAAATGAGTAGTAATAAAAATGAATTAAACTATATTAAAATGATTATTCATGAATGTACACACCATAAAACATTGTTTGGCATTGTCAAATATAATATTAATTAATCAAATCACAGATCTGACAGAGAAAAGAGGGAAAAGGCGCAGAGCATTAGAAGCATAAAGTCTTCTCTCCTCTGGACTTGGAGACGCTTCAACCCATATGACCCCTCCCCCTTATCATCTCTCGGCTGCGTTTAACATATGTCTCTACACAAAGTAAATGTGCGATTGATGTGTGATTGATATGCGATTAATTATTGCTTTCTAAAGCCGCAGTCACTTTCATGACTATCGGAATCCAGATCCAAGATGTATTGATAAGGGAAAGCTGCATAGTCGGAGACCCACTTTTGTATACAAGTTTGTCTCCTTGTCCACACACCACTCCTCGCCCCCCCTCTAACTGACAATCGGACCTCCTTTGCTACCCCAATGACACAGGAGAACACATATGTCTGTACAGAGAGCCTCGCAGATCGACGCGGGCGAGGGAAGGACTGCTGAGGGGGGGAGGACTGTTGAGGGGAGGACTGCTGAGGAGATTTCTGGGTGGCTGGAGGCATAAGGGCACCGAGTAATAGCTGGTCGGCCTTGGCGGCGCCCTCCCCTTTCTTCTCTGCGGCAACAAAGAACTTCCAGAACTTTTGAGACTGCGTCGTCTTCGCACCAGAGTCAGGCGCTTTTCATTTGGGTGCCATCATGATGACACTCAGACAGTAAGACACTCTGGGCAGACTATCACCTTCACAAAAATTCAGAGTCGAGTGAGCAGATTCAACTGTAAAGTATTGAACTTAGTATTCATGGAAGCACACAAATCACATAGATGAATGTTCCTTTGACAGGTTGAGACTACCGTTGAGCCCGCTGCTCTCAGTTGATCGCTTGACAAGAATCTGTACAGCTCTCTGGGCTAAGAGCTGTCAGAGCAACACTTAGTGGACTCAATCTTGATGATCCATTTTTTTTTTTTCGATACCGCCGCGGAGAAACAAAGGCGACGGTTCTGCCGCTCCGCAGCGGACCCGCCGCGGAAACTTGCTCGACCGGCATTATGCTGCTCCACAGCGCGTCACGGTTCTCCCCTTCTCCTCCAAGTTTTTTCCCCGCGGCGTTTACATACAAACGCGGCGGTGTCTAGAAACGCTCGCCCTGAGATCACACGCATTCGCAAAACGCATTTTTTCATTTTTAGGGGGGGGGTTCTCATTTTTCTTACTTTCCGGGGCCGTTCGCAAGCTTGCTTATGTCAGATGGCGAAAGACACTGCATGCATGCATGCATGCGTGGGCTGGGGTATTTCTGTTTTGTAAGTGCCCCCCGCTTCGCTTTCCGGGGCCATGCGTGCATGCACGCGTGGGCTGGGGTATTTCTGTTTTGTAAGTGCCCCCCGCTTCGCTTTCCGGGGCCACTGCGTGCATGCGTGGGCTGGAGTATTTCTGTTCTGTAAGTGCCCCCCGCTTCGCTTTCCGGGGACATGTACGTGTGGGCTCAGGGGATTGTTTGGCAAGTGCCCCCCGCTTCGCTTTCCGGGGCCACTATAGGATCGCGCGCCCTGCATGGCTTTTGCATGGGGGCCGCGCGGGGGCGCGATTTCTCTGCATACAGCAAGATATCTTCTCAACATGGAGCTTCTTTGCGTTGTGTGTTAATAAAGCATCATTAAGACGTGATTGTTCTCTCATTGCACGGACATAAAGAAGAGCCCAGCTCATCTGTTCGATCTGTGTTTCTTCTTCTTCTGTGAAAACTGTTTTGGTTTGAAGCGTTTTTTGCAGAGAGTTGACTCTGCTCCTTGCGCAACACCCGACCCCCTGTGGTTTCCCTTTCTATCCAAACCTTCTCTGCGTTTTGCCTGAGCATTGAAGGTTTCCCTTTCTATCCAGACCTTCTCTGCGCTTTGCCTGAGCATTGAAGAGAAGATGTCCTCTACAGCTTCGGTGTCACCTAAGCCGGAGGACCTCCAGCAGAAAATCCGCAAACTGGAGTCTGATAAAGCCCAATTGAAGGCTGACAACGATAGATTGAAGTCTACCATCAGCTTTCTTCACCGTCTTCAGCAGTATACCATTGACTGTCTGGACCGCAGCCTGAAGGAACAAGAGGAGAGAATCCGAGATGCACGGGCTTGGGGGCCCAGCGACGCCGTGTGGGATGTCGCGTGGCCACACGAACCAGACCCCGAACATGAGTCTCCAGAGCCTCCACAGGGGCAGCAGCAGAACGATGCAATGGAGGCCCAAAACGTCTCTGCAGTCTGCGGCCCTCCTCTCGCTTCCTCTTCTGCTTCTGCCTCTGCTTCAGTCCCGAGGCCTGCAGGTGCCACAGAGGCAGAGGCGCCACCGCCCACTGCCGCTGCTGCTGCTCTTGGGAGCCCCCGTGCGGGTGACGGCCATGAGGAAAAGAGGGGAGAAGCAGAACAAGAGGCAGAGAGGGAGAAAGGAGACGATGACGGCCAGGCCAGTGAAGGAGACGGGAGAGTGGTTCGGAGACGGGTCGAGGCAACGCGCTCTCTGTCACAGTCCCAGGAAGATTCGAACACCCGTCTCTCTCAGCAAGCTCAGTCTCTCCTTCCCAAATCGAATCGCCCATCTCACCCACACTCCCGCCAGGCTTCTAATCGACAACAGCAGCCGTCTGCTCCTCTCTCTCGTGAGGCTTCCTTTCCTCTTCCCCAAGCGCATGATGCCTCTTCCTTCCCTGCATCCCATCAGCCGTCTCTCCATTCTCGGAACCCCTCATTCCTCCCATCACCCCCACAGATGCGCCAGGAATCCTCAAACCTCCCCGACAAGACCTCGGCACAGCCCCCCTTCTCCGTGGCTCACATGGCTCGCATGAAGGTCTGTCAAAATTTTTTAGCACGCGTGCTTTTTCTTTGTGCATATGGGAGCGGTGGGAAGTGCTTTTGTGTTCCTAAATTGGCCCTTTCCTGTTTGTTTTCTTTCCTTTTCTGTGTGTGTTCCTCTTAATTTAAATTTCTCTGCGATGTTCGTGCGTGTACGTTTTCTTTCCACCCACGCCCACATGCACGCACGCACGCACGCACGAGAGACGACAGGGAGGGAGGTAGGGAGGCAACGATCGAGTGCACCTGCCGATACGTCTTTCTCCAGCTGTCTTCCTGCAGGCTTCCGTGCAAACTCTTTTTTTCCCTTGGTGCTAGTCCTTGCATGGTGTTATTTTTCCTGTCCCACGCACTCGCTTGTTTTGCTTTGCGCAGCACCCCTTCACTCACTCACTCTATTTTTGTCTTTCGATTTTTGTGCATCGATCGAGTGGGAAGAAAAGCCCGAATTAAGCAAAATGCGCATATATGCACTGACAATACGTACTTACATATCACCTGCAGGCTTTATGGAGAGGCATCCCCTCGCCAAACTTCTTGAACCACTTTTACCCCCATGAACGTTTTGTTCGGGACAAAGGAACGGCATTCATGATCCTCGTCTCGTTTTTTCACCTCTTCGCTCTTCACAAAGTCCTCTTCGCCTGCGCGTTCCTCGTTGGAGAATTTGAAGGCAAAGGGAAGAGGAAGGGGAAAAGAAAGCGATCCAATACCAACGCGCTGTCTCACCGGCCGCCTGAACCGTCGCCTCCCCCCCCTACGAGAGCTCTCCCTGCAACAGCAGTACCGGACTACCAGAGCACCAGCCAGCAAGTTGGGGTCTCCCGAGAGACACAGCTCTCCCCTGGGGGGGGGGGGGG
>JAHBMJ010002379.1:4552-19491 GCA_018398765.1 Chromera velia | reverse complement strand
GGGGGGGGGGGGGGGGGGTAATGGCATCGAGATCGTCGGGCTCCTGCTTGCACAAAGGCGAATCTTTTGAAGCGGGTGCATTGGGTCATTTCAACTTATCGCGATGAGAGATGGTAGCGGATGCAGAGCAAAATAGGGGGTTAGAGGATCAAATGGGTTCGATTGAGTGGTTCAATGGGTGGGGCAGCATGCAGCAGGTCATTTAAACGATTATTTGACTTCTCGAACTCTGTGATCGATCGAAGAAAAGTCTGGTCTCTAATATGCATGTCTCTTTCTTCGTGAGGCCTACTTAATCTCTTCTGTCAACGTCTTCCCTCTTTCTTTGTCTTCCTTCCTTCCTTCCTTCCTGAAATTCCACACACTGTGACAGTTGTAGCATCTGCGTGANCCGGGCACTAGCCCGGGCAGCTGCCGCGACGCTTCTTCAAGGTCGTTTTCGTTGCGCGTGTGGTTTAATTAATTTGAACCTCAACAACGTTGATCTTAATTGTGCATGATCTCACCCAAAAGATTTATAGCCAGGGATGACTGTAGGCCGAGGCCGCCCAGCGTATAGCTAGAAGGTTTTGGGTTTTTATATTGATTGATTAATTAGTGCTAAACTATTATAAGCCTTTGGGCGGCGTACCAAAAAGAATTGACCCAAAGAAGGCGTTGGGTTTGGATGGGGTTGGCCCCTGTCACCTCTCGTTATGTTTTGGTTTTTTTCCTCTCTCCTGCTTGCTGCTCTTTGTCTTTTTCAAGGCCCTCTGGCTGCCAGTCGCGCTGTATGGACTGGAAACGATCCCGCTGAGAAAGACAGATGTTGCCTGCCTCGATACATTACAGTTACGTTTTGTTCGATGTTGTTTTGGTCTCTCCCATCACTCCTTTGTTTCGCCTTCCCTTCTCTTTCTCTCTCTCGAGCCATTCAGTTCTCTACTTGGTAAGTTGAGTGGGGGCTTCATCCAATGCATCAAATCGATCGACCGTGCTCTACCCTGGGAAGTGTGGAATGAGTGCTTGGCTGGCTCATGTGAACCCTTCGTTAAGACAGTAAAATGGCTGGCCGTTCCATTAGATTGCTCCCTTTTGTGGCCTCCATTGCCAAGCACGGTGGAGGACAAGTTTAAAAGGAAGGGCAAGGGCAGAAGGAAAAGGGCGGCAAAAAAGATCGTAGAGGGTGCCTGGCTGTCCGACTGGTTGAAAGAAGAAACTAGAAACGTTAGAAACAGAGACGGAATTTTCCCCCGCCTTGCAGATCTTTCCCCTTTCCAGTCAGAGAATCCGTCCAAACAGCGTTTGGCCATACACCTTCTGAGTGAAAGGAAATGGCGTCCGAGAAGTGAAATGATAGAGTGCAGTGTTGAACCTCTGCCAAAGAGTCTGTTACAGTCCTCCGCAGGCTTCCGTACGCTTTTCAGGGCTCTCACAGGGGGGGATATAGATAGAACCCAACCGGAACGGCTGTACGATAAATGTTTGTCCCCCTCGCGTATGATCAAAGATGAGGTTCATGTTCTGACGGAATGTAAGGACACAGAAAGGGAACGGAATAGGCTGAAAGAACTGTATGAAATTGCAAAGCAGAAAGCACCCATTGACATAAGAATACAGATCGCACAACGCGTTGCAGGTACAACCCGGGAGGGGCACTTCTGATAATGAGAAAAAAATGAAGGATATGGTGTTGCTGTTGTGCACAATTCTGCCTAGAAGCGGCTCTAAAGCTATAGCCGACTGTCTCAAGAAGGTCCATTCTGTCAATAAGGCAAGTTGAGGCGAATTGATCCGATTGGCATGCAGGCTTCCTCATCCCCCCCCCCCATGAATGTGTGTTCTGGGTTGTCCTCAAAGCCTTGCTAGTGGCTTGGGATTTGGCGTCGCTAAATCTAGGGTTTAACCCTCAATCATCATCATCATCATCAAGACCTAGTCTTTCGACTCAAAAGTCTTTCGAGCCATGCCGAGATAAAGTCTTTCGACCCCCAGCTGAGCTTTGATTCCTGTTTTCATTATCAGAGCTGACAGACTTATGCAGATTGTTGATGAAAAGAAGAAAGAGGACAGGAGAGAGAGGATCGCCTTGTTTTACTCCTCCGCCTTCTGGAAAGCATTCTGTTGCCCCATCTACCCGAGCCTTCACCTGACTATACATCGAATCAATCATCCAAACATCGGCTTGGCTTACTCCTTCCTCCCTGAGCCTCTCTAACATTTTGACCCGAGGAACTGTATCAAACGCCTTGCTGAAATCAACAAACGCGGCAATCAGAGGGCTCTTCTTCTTTTTGGAGCTGAGAATTAACAAAGACAGAGCAGCGAAGGCCTCCCTTGTCCCTACCCCCTGTCTGAAGCCGAGCTGCCTTTCGTCAATTTTTACCTCTTTCCTAATCTTTGAGTCCATCAATAAAGCAAAAATCTTACTTAGAAGCCCCACAATGTGGATCAGGCGCCATTCGTTACAGTCAAGACTCGGCGGGCCCTTGGGGACGGGAGCAATGCGCATTACATTCCAGCGTTCAGGCCAAAAAGAAAAAAGGTGAAACAAATTGAAAAAGACAAAGAGCAGCAAGCGGGAGAGAGGAGAAAAACCAAAACATAACGAGAGGTGACAGGGGCCAACCCCATCTAAACCCAGCGCCTTCTTTGGGTCAATTTCTTTCAGTGTTTCCTCGATCATGTGTATAGAGAAGGCGGGCTGAGAAGGAGGGGGGAAGGCCAGACCAATAGGTGCAGGCGGAAGACCAGGACCGTCGAAGACCCCTGCCCAGAACTGAGTGAAAGAAGATGTAGCGGGTTTATTATCCCCTCCCCTCTGTGTTTTGATTTTCCTGTTCCATTGCTAAACTTTCGAGGGGTCAACTGCTGCTTCTCTAGCTAGCCTCTCTGCTGTCTGTTGCTCGAGCTTACTCCTTTTTGCTGCAAACAGTCGAGCTCTTTCCCTTCTTAGTTTGACACATTCTTTTCGCAGAGGGTGAGAAGGGTTTGGAACATGCCTTGCCTTTTCCTCTGCCTCCTTCACCTTCAAATGAATCAGGCGGCATTGAGGGTCCCACCAAGCCTGACGGGTGCTCTGCTTTCTCCCAGACTGTCCTCTCTTCTTGGATGCCTTTCCCCCGTCTACCACTGCACCCACTTTACTGTCTGCCAGCCTTTCTTCCCAGGAAAGACCCAACTGTTCCAATTGGTCAAGATAAGAAGCCTTACTGAGAGAGTTGGGGGGGGGAGCATTCTGAAGGGGAGGTGGTTGTGGGGGAAGGGGTGGTGGGTCAGGGGGAGGTGGGATAAGGGGAACAACTTGACCTGCTTCACACAGTTCGTTTACCCCTCTGTTGAACAGGCCGGGAAAAACCGTTTCAGAAAACGGCAGGACCGCTCTGGCAAGAGGAATCATTTCATCATCAGTCACCGGGGAAGTTCTATTAACAGTGAGGAGAGGGGGGAGAAAAGAGAAATTCTTTTTGCCCGTGGGGGCATGTGGAGGATCAGAAGACATAGGGGGAGGAGATGAATCAAAAAAAAAAGAAAGAGAAAGAACAACATGTTGAGAGGCAAAGTCAGCTTCCAGGTTTGAAGTGGCAGAGGACCAGGTTATCAAAAGAAAGGGGTCCACAAAAAAGTGATCAATCGCTGTTGTTTCTTCTCCTGCTTTAAAAAAGGTGCACGGGCCCGGAAAGGAGACATCAACACCCAGCCTCTCACATTTCAAGGACAGGCCGTAGAGAGGAATTAAGTTAGAACGTTCACAAAGACGGATCAGCCAATTCCCTTGCTTGTCAGGTTAACTGCCATGGCTGCAGGCTGACAATCAAGAGGGCTTGCAAGCATCAACTTCATTCTCTTCTCTGCTTTCATCAGTGGGACATAGCATTCTTTCCCAAGTCAGCCCTTCCGGCACCCGAGTCCCCAGCTTGCCGTTCATGTCCCCAACTAGGATACGCAAATTCTCAAGAGGTACCTGACACAGTGCATCGATCACACCCTCTCTCTCTCTGTCTCTTTGCTCCCTGTCTCTCTGTCTCAGGTCAGACCCTCTAGGTAGAAAGTATATACCGAAGACATGGAGGGCTCTCGTGGCTGACTCCCCCCCTTCTGAGGGAGAAGGCACATTCACTGACAGCCGGACCAGATTTTGACCCACCAGCTCCCACCTTGGCTGCAGTTCATGAACTAAAGAATTCCTGACTAGGATGCATACACCCCCTGTCCTTGCTTCCCCGATGGTTGCGGCTTTCCTTCTCGACCCTTCCGCTTTGATTTTCCTTCTCAACCACTCAAAGTGATCGAAATTATGCCCTGTGTGAGTGGATGTTCTTACGGGCATGGAAGGGCACTTCGTTTCCGTCAACACCACAATGTCTGCCTGGCAAGCGGCCAGCCACTGCTCGAGAGCCTTGCTTCGTATGCGTAACCCCAGCCCCCCCATATTTACCGTTTTTAATGTGAGTTTCCTTCTTCCTGAAGCCATGAGACCAGACCTCACATCGTAAGAAGGAGAGAAAACATTGTGGGAGGATGAGGATACAGAAGAAAAGAGAAGGGAGGGGGGGGACGGCTGAAAGACCCATTGAAGGATTGAAGAGGTTGCGGAGGGGCGCACCGGTGGGGTAGAAGCAGAAGCATATGCATAAGCCGAAGCAGAAGAGGAAGAAGAAAAAGAAACAGAAGCAGAAGAAGAAGAAGAAGAAGAAAAAGAGAAAGGAGAAGAAGAAGAAGAAGAAGAAGAAGAAGAAGAAGAAGAAGAAGAAGAAAAAAAAGAAGAAGAAGAAGAAAAAAAAGAAGAGGAGGAGGATGAGGAAGAAGGAGAAGAAGAGGAGGAGGAGGAGGAGGAGGATGACACTGCAACCGGAGGGGGGGGGGGGTCGGAAGGAGAACCTGCATAACGCTTTTATCAGTCTGAAACTTTACACTTTCTGAGTCTGCATGCTTCCCTGCGACCGGCCCAGAAGGCACACACCAGATGCTTCTCGTCTTTCTTTAGTTGATCTGCGCTTATCCATGCGAAGTCGGAAGCACCCCTCCTCCAAAAATCATATTCTCTTCTCTTTCCCTTTCCGCCCCTCACTGCACGAATTCTTGCAGAAGAGCGTGAGCCTCCATGTATGAAGGCTCGGTCCTCCTCATCCCTGTCATCAGAAGATCTAGAAGAAGAGAAGGAAGAATCAGAGACAGAAGAAGAGGAAGAGGGGGAAGGCGAGGACAGAAAATCACGCTCATGTCTCCTCCTACGGCGTTCTCTTTCTTGTTGTCTGTCCTCATGCAGCTCTCGTCGAGGGGCGGATATGAGATTCTTTCCATTTAGGGGGTTATTGCAGCACCCTTTTTCGAGACAGTCGCAATCGACGCACGGTCTAGCTGGGAGAGATTCCGACCCTCTAGCGCATGAGCATCTGGATGACAGACGACATCCGCCTGCAGAAGCCTTACAGTTACAACATTTCCCTTTATGGTTCCCCCCCCGTCTGTTACGGCCCTGCTTGTTGGGCTTTTCCCTGCCATTCTCTCTCTTTTCATTTCTCTCCTTTGCATCATATCTCTCCCTCTCTTTACTTTTCTCTCCGTCCCCCAATTTGCTACCTGAGGCCTGTCTGTACGACTGCTGCTCCCCCTGTCCATATTCTCTCTGCGGGGGGGGTAGGAAGGAAAAAGCAGAACGAGAATGGATGGGCGGAGGGAGAGGGAGAGAGGAAGCTGAGGCGAAGAAAGAAGCACCATGAGGAACACCGTAACTCGGTCCGCAGGCCGCTTGAACAACAGGCAGAGAGGACAGAGAGGAGCAAAAAGGAGGGGGTGCCACTGGAGGTGGAGTGAGGGGAAATGGAAGTGAGACAGGTAGAGAAGGAGCAGGAACAGCAAAGTAAGGAGGAGGAGGAGGAGGTTCAGGAGGGGGACGAGGAGCCCCCGGGGAAGGAGGCAGAGGGGGAGGTGGCGGGGGAGGAAGAAAATGAGATGGGGAAGGGGAAAGCAACGGAGGCGAGCAGAGGGTTGGGGCGGAGGGTTGAACAGAACCATGACAAGAATCCATGAATACAAAAGAAGGGGGGAGGATAACAGATGAAGACCGACCAAAAACAAACTGAGAGGCAACAGGGAGAGAGAGACACGGAGGAAGACATGTACATGGAAAGGATGCATCATACAGTAAACACGTATGGTTAATTCGTTGCTGCCTATCTAGATTCTTCCTTGTCCGTGCCCTTCCTCTGCTCTTATTAGACCTTCTTCTCATCTTTTTCCTCTGTGTCTGCCTCCTCTTCCATGAAGTTTCCCCTCGAGAGTGAGGGAAGAAGGAAAGACACTGAGAGGGCCGTCTGCCTAATGTATCTGTACAAAGCTTTTCTGCGAACTCATCTGTTTCTGCCTGAAGTGCGCTCCATCTGTTGGTGCTCATCGTCTGTCTAACTGCATGCCTTTCTGCCTTCCCAGAACGAACCCTCCCCTTTCTTTTCCGCACAGTTCTCCATACCTCCGGCTCAGGAATTCCTGCACCCTCCCACCTGGGGCAAAATCCCGGAGGAGGAGGCATCGAGCAAAGGGGGGGGAAATCCGTATCCGCTCGAGGGTCATTTTCGGCATGTTCTTCTTTCCCTGCACAGAGAGGGAAGGAGAGAGAGCGGGCCGGAATGAGTTCATATAACAGAGCGGGCTGCCTCTCTACCTTTCTATCCGACCTTCTTCTCAGCGATAAGATTGACTCCGTCTACGTATCTGGCTGACTAAGTCTTCTTTTTGTGAGGGGTGTGAGGGTGGAGGAGAGATCATTTCCTTTCTGTCGGTTCATTTCTCTGCATGCCAAAAAGTGTCCTTACATCAGGCTATCTATTCCGCTACCTACTTGGCTGTCTGTGTCTGTTTCCCTTTCTGTCTGACTGTCGGAAACGGTTGACAAAAGCACAGGAGAATCGACCTCCCCAATCTCTGGTTGATGTGCACGGCATAGTTGGCAGGGAGGAGCTTTGCCCTCTCTTGGTTTCCGGCCCCGAGCTAGTTGCAACTCGTTCAAATCGAGGGGACCGGGTTTGGAGGGGGGCTACTGGGGAGGCAAAGCCGAGGCGGGCAGGCAGACAGGCAACACTCTTCTCTCATGGGGGGGGTTGCCCCTCGCGTTATCGGCAGGCTGTAGAGATAGGCAGAGGGACTGGGGTAACGAGTCGTCGGCAGGCTGGAGGGATGGGCAGAGGGACAGGGATAACGAGTCATCGGCAGGAGCTAGGGCAGGAGGGAGAAATTGGTTTAGGTGGGGTAGGGGCTCTTTGATTGGCAGGAGCCCCCGAGACTGCCGCGTCGCAGGATGAGATGATCTGCAGAGAGAAAAGGTCCTGCCACCCTTCCTCCCCTGAAGGTAGTTCAATGCCGGGGGGGCCGCGCCCCCCCGTCCCCTTCCCCCGATTCCCCCCCCTTTAGTCCATTGATGTGCATAAGGCTCTGCACAACAGAGGCATCTGTTCCCGATGGACCCGTTCCCATAAATACATCGGTGGGCGGGGAGGCGTGAGAGCGCTGCTGTGCTAATGATCTCGGGAAGAACGTGACTTGCCCCATCGCGCACCCCTCTGCTCTGGAGTGTGTGCTCCTCATCTCATCCTCTTCAGCTGCGGGCCCCCCTTCCCACCCGTCAGCCCCAAACAACCCAGAGCGAGGAGCCCCCCTAGACACCTCCCCGAAGCCACCTCTCATCGGGATGCACTCACCCCCGAACTTCGACTGAGCACGTTGGTTTTTCTCGACCGTGCTCGGATTCCCTCCGAACCCCCTTGCCCCACGTTTCGGCGCACCCGGTCTGTCCGCCCTGACGGGCTCTGGGGATAGACTGTCTTCGGCGAAACCGGGGGACCTTCAACTGCCCTTGAGAACGGGGTCCCTACCCCTGCCCTCTCTTTCATCATTCCCATCCCTCTCTCCCCTGTTTGGCAGACCGGTCTGCCACTCCTGCAGAAACTCGTAGAGACGACGGGTGACGACTCTCTCCCCCTTAAGCCCCTTGGTTGCAGCATTCCAATCCTGGTAGACCTGGGCGTATTTGGAGATGAGGGCTTGTTGGGCGAAGGAGGCCTCCCCCCCCACCTCCGCATCGAGGGCTTTCTGCACCCGCACGAAGAGACGGAACAGTGGGGTGGTACCCCGATGGATGAAGACCCTCCCCATGGATGCCCTCTCGTCCGTTGAGAGGGAACTGGAGTCTGCGGGGGGCCAGAAGATCGACCCATCCCTATTTACTCCCTCCTTCTCCTTCACCGAATCCACTATATCCATCCAGTCCCCCCGATCACCGGAATCTAGAGTGATCTCGGCCTTGTGTCCCCCGTCTCTCTCTGTCCAGTACCTGAAGTGACGGATCTGGAGTTGTTGAGAGACCTGGGAGGGGTTCTCCTTTCCGGCGGCCTCGGCCAGATCGGAGAAAAACAGACGAACGGGGGCAAAGGACCAGAAGTCCTTCCTCTGTTGAGGGAAAGCGACCTGCTTCACCCATCTTCCGTTTCCGTCAAGCACTTCTTTCTTCCTTTCATTCTCATAATCTGTGATAGAGGCGACCGTGACCACAGTGCATCGGGAGAAGTCGAAACCACGAATGACGAGATCACCGATCTTTCTTTCTCTCGCCTTGAACTCATCATCAATCATACGACCCGTCTCTCTCTTCTCAAGTTTGGAGATCTTCATCTCCGCTCTCTGGATTTTCTTGCCCTGCCCTTGGACTTCGTTGTTTAACTTGTCCTGATTTTCCTTCGACTTTCTCTCTCTTTCATCCATTTTCTTTTCCATTCTTTGTTGAGACCGGAAAATGTCTTTCAGCGTAACCTCGGCATCATCAGACGCGTCCGCGTGCCCTGCCCTGCGCCCGTCCTCCCCCCCGGGCTTGCTCTGGTCTCCGGCCTCCTGCTGGGCCTCTTGGGCACTTCCACTTCCCTGTGGATCTGCCATCCCTACGGGAGGAAAGAGTTCGAGAAGAAGAGATGGAGACGGAAGAAGTCAAATAACGAGAACTCCACCCACAGTTTACTCCTGAATACGAGAAAACGATCACTGAGAATTCACTGGTAAACTGGTTGCCGCTGTAGCTGCAGGAGCTTTATAGAAGCTCAGAAGAAGAAGAAGAAGAAGAAGAAGGGCTTAGAATTTGGTATAGACCGATAATATTTTAAAGCTACAATAGGCGACGCACAGTGGTAAAAGAAAAAAAAAAATAGACCTTTCCAGACTTTTTTTTTTTTCTTTTTTTCTACGGAGGATTTCCTAGAGCACCTCTAGGAGCACCTAGAGGAGCACCTTTTAAAAGTACTTTTAAACTAACTTCCTTGCGAACTTATTACTCAACTCAAAGTTTTAAACATCTTTCAACCCTAGTTTTAACCCTAGTTCTAGTCCTAGTTGTTCTTGTACGGACTAACTGAGTGTGAGAGACGAGGGAGACAGAGGGAGTGACCTGGTCCGTCGTTTCACCATTCATGCTAATTGAAAAATGAATGAAGTCTGCGTGTATGGCACTGCACGCAGCGACCATCGCAAAAGGGGATTACAGGGACGAAGGTGAGCAGGCGGGTGAAAGGAAAAGGGGGCTCTCTTTTGTCCTATGCAAAGAGTGACAAGAAGGATGGATGCATAGATGCAGATAGAAGAGCATGCAGACAGAGGAGAAGTTTTTTGACTGCATAGCTCTTTGACAATATCTAGGACGATATGAGTTCTAGTTCTAGTTGAAGCTAGTCATTTAACCTTTATTTTTTTTTACATCTACAATAAAATTTTAAATAATAAAAAAAAAAAGAATAGAAGTTTTCAGATTTTTTTTTTTTTTACCACTGTGCGTCACCTAGATTAAAGCTAGTATTGATTTAAGTTAACTATGCTATGCTAATAGTATAGTAACAGGCTTTTAAGCAAAAAACGCGGCACAAACAACAGGAAAATATATATGCACTTTCATTGATTGGTTTCAGACCCTTTAGATTTTAGAAACTTGAAATGCATTTCTGGATGCATTGATTGAGTGAGTGCTTCAAAGTTGCATGTCTCAGCACGCCCCTGAGCAATGGCAATCCAAGCACGTTCTCATTTCTACAGTCAATCACCATAAGAAGGAAGCAATCGCTCTCTCTCTCTCTCTCTCTCTCACACACACACACACGGGGCTCTGTTGACGGCTCTCGTGTTTTGTCAAGCTCGCATTTGCAGAAAGAGGAATTCCTACAGCCACACGTGCAACGACGAAAACAGCCGGGTTCGATTCATGCATGAATGAAGGAGACACCGAGATATTAATACACATTTTTGATACCGCATTAAATAAGAAAAGTGTATCTGTCGAGGCAACGGAACTCACACAGGAGGGAAGAAAGGAACGAAGGATCGACTGCCGCTGCGCCCCCGGCAAATTGCCGGTCTTCAAAGGTTGTCTCTCATCTTCTTTAGCTCTCTTCTACCGCTCTTGACTTCTCTCATCGTTCTCTCTGTATCCACCTCTCTTCTCTCTGTCTGTTCACCTTTCTATCTGTCTGTCTCTTTTGCTTAAAAAGAAAAAAAAGAAACGAAGTCATATAGTCTTTCAGACCGTCTGTCGGTCGGTCGGTCTATCTGTCAGTGCCCCTGTCTATCTGTCTGTATTTCTGTCTGTATTCAGTCTTCGAGTCTCTCTGCCCGTGCCTTCTACCTTTTCCGCACTCAACCACCATCACAATAGGACTTGAAGCCAGAAGTCGTCACTTGACGAGCAGCTTGTTGATTGCCTCATTCAACGCATCCCCTGCGGCAAAATCATACCCTGACCCTCTTTCAGTCCCTCTTTCCTCCTGCTTCTCTTCTCCCCCCTCGACCCCAAAGTACCCTTCAGACCCCAAAATACCCCGAAACCAGGTCACGGTGTGCATGCGCTCTCCATCAAAAATGTTTCTACCGTGAAGAGTACGGTAGTTGTCAACCAGTACAACATCCCCCTTCTGCATTGGCACCTCCACAATGCAATCCCTGGTCACGCGATCGACATGCTCAACGACGGAGGGGGGGATCCTGGTGAGGTCTCCGAAATAGACGTCCGTCATGCCGACCTCAGGAACGGCACACGGGCGTCTGTCTCTGCAGAGAAAGGGAGAGGGAAAGGGGGAAATGACCCACAAACAATATTTACGCGGTGGATTCACTCTGGAACCTCTCTCTGAACAGAGGGCTCAAAGAGCACCAAGACAAGAAAGGGATGCTCTAAAAATTGCCAATGGAAGCCAAGGAAGGAGCCGGAAGTAACGACGGTGGGTCAATCGTTCAAGCCGAGACACTAGGCAGGAGTTCGCATACATCGATATGACCCCACGAAAGGTTTGTAACCAACCACACAAAACAGAAAAATGCAGGGAGGGTTTCATTCAGAACTTCCACTTCCGTTCCCTGACTAGAAAAGACTCAACTGAAGGTCCCCCCTCTCAGTGACACACCCTCCCTCCTCTTTCAAACTTCTGCCCCCCCCTGCAGTGGGCCTCTTTGTCCCCGCACTAGTCTCTTGGCAGAATAGAAGGCCTCTCTTTCCTTTCCAGCCCCTGGTGAGAGTGTACTTTCTTTTCACATTCATTCCGTCAGTTTGGTACTCCGCGGACTGATTCTTTTCTTCCTTCCATTTTTGCTTTGCTTCTTCTTCTGCCCTTCCCTCGCCTCCCCGTTCACAGCACCATGAAACCCTTTCAGGAAACATGCAAGTCACTCTCTCTGTGAAGAAGAAGAAACTCGCATCCGAGCACTTCAAAGAGCTCTTGAGGACAGCAGAGAAAAAAGGAGGGAAACCACGCGGAGCTCAGAGCATTTCTAGAATACTGTTGTTGGCTGCACTCGGGCAGGCTGCGTCAAGAACTCTCGGGGAGAGTAATGCCTAAAGGGGAGAAGGGTCGGGCAAGGAAGGATGCGTAGACAAACCTGAGATAGCGTGAGTGGTTATGAAGGTTGCAAAACCACGCGCCGAGTCGTGTAAACGGGTGGCTGTTGACCGGGCTTTGTGCAGGCTCTATTGCCTGCAGACGGTGGGGCGTCCCGTCTGCACCCCAGACCATCTCAAGCTCCATGTCAAATTTGGGGGCCACAGCTGCAGCAATCAGGCCCTGCATCCATTCCTTTAGCGTGGCCTTGAAAGGTTCCGGTATGCTCTCAAGGAAGGGAAAATCCAGGTTGGTGACGGAGATGCGAACTTTCCTGTCTGCCAGTTCCCGAAGGATCTGAGGATCCAATCTCTTCAAAATCTCTGCACCGTCTGCCAGGAGAAATTCACCCCCTTTCTCAGCTGGCTTGAAGCACACGAACGCCCCGAGGGCTGCTGACTTCTTGAATGTCGACTCGTTGTGCATCCCGACGTAGTGCTTTGAGAGACTTGCCTTGTTGACCGTCTCATACACGGCCTGTTTCGGTGCCACCATTTTCCGAAGACCCGAGGAGTGAATCGGGTCGAGACACGGCAGAAGGCCGAGGGCCGAGTAGAATTCCATGAATCCTGCCTCATTCTTCATCAGATCAAACCCTCTAAACCACACAGAACCATTTTTCTTCAATCTGTTTAGAATGTCCTCCTTGTTCCTCCTGAAGAATTCCACTCCCTCCGCGTTCTTCTGTGCATCTGCAGCCACAATTGAGAAGACAGGTGCCCGGGCACTCTCTGTCTCCGTGTGATGCTGAGTCTGTTCAGTCTTTTCCCCGTGTTGGGGCAGGAGACGGGAGAAAAAAGAAGAGACGGGGTCGCTGTCTCGATCTCCACTGGGAGACGCAGGTTGCGGCTCTGCAGGCTTTCCAGCCACTGCCTCAATGTCCACATGGCTCCACACTGTCTGCAGACGCAATCAAGAAGAAGCAAAACACAAATGGTTATCTGACATGCATGACGTCACGCAGAGACGGCTCGGTTGGTATAGTGATTCCTTGCCTACCCTTGGACAGTCCGGCAAAGAAGCCACCGCCTGCATTTTCACCGTGGTACGAGACCCGCTGCATTTCCGAGCTTTCGACAGCGGAACTGACAAGCGAGAAGGGACGAAAGCCCGGATCGGGGGAACAGCGGAGACGACCGCCACGGAGAGACACAGGAGACGGCACATTGAAATGCACCGACTGAGATCAGTAATTCTTCAGAGAGGCCCAGAGGGCAGGGGGCAGAGAAACCGACGATGAAGAGGAAATGCAAAACGGCAGCACTTATCTGAATAGCGTACCAGGGAGCTCAGGATTGGAGTGTGGTGGCTTGTAGAGCAAGTTTGGCTCTAGGTTTGGCTGCACATGCTTCAGTGAAGGATTTTGTGGCACGTGTCGCGCCCCGCACAGCGGGGGGTAGCGCGGGGGGTAGCGGGGGGAGTGGCGGCAATTCTCGGTAGGGAGGTCGCAGCGTTCTCCGTGTCTTTCGACTCAGAGGGCGCAAACTAAGCGATCCTTTTGTGATTGATTCTTTGTATACAAATAAGAAGGAAAAAAAAAAAAGAAAAGGGGGCAAGCGCATGAAAGGAAAGGAAGAAAAAAAGGTTGAGAAAATAAGGGGCAAATTAATGGGGAGGGTCTCTTTGAAGTTGTTCTCTGCCGTTAGAGGGTAGCCTTTGCCAAGGGGATAAACTTTTAGAAAGTTTTTGCCCTACCTCTCCCCTCTTTTCGTTGTTCTCCGAGTCCTACTCTACCGCCGCTTGAGAAATAAGCCGCAGTAAAAGTGATCAATGAGCAGTGTTCCTAGATTCAGAATAGACGGGACGAACCGGAACCTTTTGACAGACTAGTCTAGATCCACCCCTCATACACGGGGACGCGGCATACATAACAAAAACCTCAATCACATCCAAGCCCTCCGAGATGATGGGAGTGAAATTAAGGCTTCGGATCGTAAATGTATGAATACAAACAGAAAAAAAAGAAGAAAAAGTTTCAATTCATGCATAGTCTTTTTATTTGTGTTCAATATTTTTTTCTATTTGTGTTCAATGTTCTTACGTACGTCTTTTTCTTGTTTTTATGATTGAAAGTTTTATTATGAATAACGCATCCCCATATGAGAGGTGGATCTAGCGATTAATCTAGCCTAGTTTATTTGATTTTTTTTTTGTTTTTTAATGGAAAAATACACACAATCATTTTTTCGTTTTTCCTAGCTACCAGTAGTAGCTGAAAACATATTAAATCCATTTTTTTATTTATTTAATGTTAAATGATATCCTTTTGAGGTTATGCTTGACTATCTTATAGGTAGGCTTAGAACATAATTTTAGGTAAATTAAATGAGCTAGATTTCCATGGCCAACACATCATTCTTCCATTGCAGTAATAGCCAAATCAACATCTATCAACTTAATTTAAATGAATCAAACTAAAAATAAACTCTTTAGAACAGGTAGTAAGAGTATCGACATATTAAGCCCCCCGCCCAAAAACTTATAAAACATTTGAGTTATATCTCCCTACACAGTACGTTTAGGGGTTACTACTGGCTCTTTTTAGCTAGTAGCGAGTTACCGTCACTTTGGTAACCATGAGATGGTAACCAGCGGACTTAAAAGCGTGTACCACTACCATGATAATTCAAGGGAAAACTCTGGTAAAAACAGTTGCTAAACCCATTTTAAAGCCTGATCACTTAACTTATTAACAGTTTAAAGCCCTAAAATAATCATACTCAAGTAGTATATGCTATACATAATGATATGCTGAGTGGGGAAGGGGAAGAGATGGAAGGAGGCACGCCGAATCATGAGACCACCTGTGGAGCCCCCAACGAGTTGCACACTCTTTCAAAAAAATTGTGTAGAAATTTTCACTCTTCCGCTCCGAATAGTCGAGACTCTTTTTTCTCTGCAAATTGGCTCGGCCGGCCTAAGCGCAGGGAGGAGAAGCTCACTGGAGACCCCGAGCTGATGCAAGGGGGGGGGAGCGGGACTGCTTCGCGAGGGGCAGTCCCTATACAGGTGTGTCGATTAGACGAGCCTCGGCCACGTTCCTCGCTACCCTCCAACTCT
>JAHBMJ010002378.1:66418-101522 GCA_018398765.1 Chromera velia | reverse complement strand
GGGGGGGGGGGGGGGGGGGGGGGGGGGGGGGGGGGGAATGGAAGTGTGTGTGTGTTTTATGTTGTTTGCACTGTTCATGGATTGATTGTGTGCGCATCTGCACCACATATCAGTCCGACTCACCGCGTCGTTGAGAGGAGGTCCGCCAAAAAGTTGATGAATCCCTCCCCGGAGAAAGACAGCCTCCCGTCCACTGTGGCCTCCCCCCCATTGTTCGAAAGGTTCAAAACACTGAAAGTCGGTAAACGCCCCAAAGGCACAGCCACGGCTCTGAGGGCCCTTGAAGAGATGTTCGTGTAGCTGAGGTCGACCACCTGAATCCTTGAGAGGTCCCCCAACTCCTTCGCGGTGAACTCGAGGAAGTTCCCAAGAGGAGTGGCGATGTCGCGGTCACTCAGCGGAAAACAGGAAAGCTCCAAAGACACCAAAGAAGCCAAACGGGATCGCAGACAGTCTGCATATATTCCCGTGACGGCCTCTGGAGGTGCCCGCTTTGCGAAGTCCTGTAGTTCCTCGTATCCTAAGTCTTTTCCCTTCAAACGAGAAAGGAAGTCACGGGGACTCAGCAGAAGTCTGTGGCTGTCGCACCATGCCTCTATCTCTTCTGTCAATGCATCAATTTCCTCTGCACTCAGATGTGCCTCTGCCAGGGTCTTAGAGAATTTCTTGTCCGTGCTGCATTCGCATGCTCTGGCGCAGGATTGGGTCACTCCCATTCTGAAACTACGAGGATCAGAGGCAGTAAAGCGAGAACCAGTGCCCAAACTGCTTTTTACGCGTCGCACCGAAGGAATGACTGCACCAATTCACCTTACTCTCGAAGAAGATCAGGGAAACGATTGAAAACCAGCCGTCTACGTCCAGAACAGCAAAAGGTGTAGAGTTGTTATAGGATACACATCGATATTTGTTCGTACACCCAGCAACAGTTTGAATTTAACGTTTCAGCGCATGCCCGACGCCTCTGATTCAGTGAGCACCCCTTTGCACCTGCTCAGTACTGTTGTATGTATATATGGCAGCGTCAGTGGTTAAGCGTCTGAACACAGTGAACAGGCGAAGTGACCTTTGGCCGGGAACGGAAAAGGAGCAAGATGGAGCAAGTGTGGCGCGATCCGACGGGGGCACGCGGGGCCGGCCCATGCAGGCCGGAGGGCCTGGGCCGGCCCGCGCGCGCCTTCGCGGCAGGCTCGGCGGATGCATGCTCCGGAGGCCGCAATTAATTTTCGTTGACGGCTTAATTCCACACAATTTAACCCTCGAGATCATTGCATCTCACAGCTTACTGATCGCTGCTGAGACGTTGGCATGGCTGGGTTTTCCACACGCGGCACACAGAACAGTGTATTTGTTACTCGAGTGTCCAGAGTGACGTTGATGGGCCAAGTGTCCGAAGAGCTAGCTGGTTGAAAACGAAATCTATCGAGCGACTCAACAGCAGTCTCAGTCTCAGTCTCAGTGTCAGTCTGACCATGGGTGATGCGAACGCCGGACCTGGGTGTGACGACACCCCTGGTTTCTCTCACCTTCCGGAAATTCATCCACTGCTGTATGTCGGAAACAAACGAAGTGCGGCATGGGCTGTAGAGCAGGGACAGCCCTTCGATTTGTGCTTTCAACCGTCCCACCTCGTGGTCTTCAAGGGGAGAAGGTGGATCATCTCTCGACTGTCAGTCTCTTTTTTCAGGATGGGAATGGAAGGGAAACGCAGCAAGAGGCCGTGCTGGCCGCTGATTTGATTCTGCAAGGGGCGGTGATTATCGGGAAGGCTCTGGCTGAGGGCAAGCGAACCTTGGTGCATTGTGCCTGGGAGCAGAACCGGTCTTGTGCCATGTGCTGTGTGTATGCCGTCCTTCAGAAGGGGTGGACCCCTGCTCACAGCATCCAGTACATTCGAGACCGAAACCTCGTGGACCGTCGTTGCAGTGGTCAGGTGGGAGGACCGATGAACAACGGGGTTTTCTGCCAGATTGTGGAGAATCTCTATCAGGCCAAGCGAACAAGGCCCCAGCACGCTGTAGTCGTGCTTGGATGCGGAAAGCCTTCAACGCAGGGACGGGATTGGTCCTTCGAGGGCACCAACCTGCACAAGCGTGCTGAGGCAGGGGAAAGAACTCTTCTTTCCCTTCTTGTCCAGGGCAAAGACGCACAACTGCTCTTATCCGTCGGTTTCGACGAAGCAAAGCACGTGGCGAGGTGGGCAAGACGGAGACTGGACGAGAGCGGCATCCCCCCCGAGGAAGCCTCCAAACTCGTCAAAAGTGGAGAGCGAATCAAAAACAACGCTGCAGAATGCGACGTGTTGCAAGAAAATGGAGGTCTTTGGGAGAGCGTTGGACTCGGTGTTAGGCCTACACGTGTGGCTGGTCTCTGGGTTGACTCATCTCCCGAGGGCTTCAATGCTCTTCGAGGCTGAGCTGCCGCTTGCGCGTGTGGTCGCTGTTCCTGCGTACGGAGGGGAGCTGACAACAGAGACGTACAGGTACCACCGACCAGAGCACATCAGGGAGGAGGCCGATGGGAATGAGCAGACAAGGGCAAACGGAAACTCTCCAGTCACCCTTCACAGCAAAGCTCGAGCTTTGGCCTTTGCAGATTCGCTTCTGTGGGGCGGGTCGAGGCCTGCTGTTTTTTCCCGTGTGCTCACAGTGTGGCGGAAGCATGCCGAGTGCGGGCTTCATTTGGACGGCCCGGCCTCCGTCGCGACGATGACCTATGCCAGTGGCAGTGGTCAGTCAGAGACGGTGTGTGTTCACCGAGTCCGATTCGGTCCGGTGCGGCCGGAGTGGGAGTGCGCGCAGTGGGCTTTTGTGCCATGTGGAGACGGGGAGTGGAACTGGTTGGTGAACAGATGGTATCCTCATCTGCGTGTGCATACCGAATTTGGGGCAGTGGTTGCGATGGAGGGGGTCCCTGACGGATGGTCGAGTGCCAAGTGGAAGACGGTGCCTGCAGGTAACGGTGTGCATCGCATTGTCAACAAGTGGAGGGGCGGGAGTCTGGCTTTACATGTTGAGAATGTCGACAATGCGACTGATGGCAGTTTCGGTCTGGTGGAGTGCGGTACCGTGCAAGAGAACTGGTCGAGTGCGAAGTGGGTCTGGCTATAGGGGTATGAACAAGTCAGCAAGTCGTTTTCAGTAATCGTATGCAGTACAATCTGTAAAGCTTGGGCTCTCTGTAAAGCCCGGCAGCTTGATAAAGCCAGCTGACGCGATGCATCATGCATGTGCCAGTGATGTTGGTGTCTTTCGCGCCGCAAGTTTAGCGAGATCGTTGTGCAGAAGCAGAAAACTGGGCGTCGCACATAGAAAAAGAAAAGTATAGGCCTCCTCAGCTTAATACAGACTATACAGTGTTTTTCTAGGTGTAATCTGTTTTTATAATAAAGCCTGACCACAGACTTTAAACTTTAAATTTTTTTTGGTTTTAAAACTTTAAGAATAAAAAGTTTTAACATATTGATTTGTTGTTTATGATTGTTTACCCTTTTAAAACATTTTTTAATATGAATGAATGAATGAAGTTGGCTTTGACAAAAAAATTTTAAAGTACGTTTTAAAAGTTATATTTTAGACTCTACAGACTTAAACCAGACTTTAAACTTTATTTCACTTTAAAACTTTACAGATCAGACCTAGGTGTTTTTTTTTATTTTTTTATATGATTAAGTTTAAAAATGTTATTAAAGCTAGACGTAATCTAAGACCTAGCCTAGTACTCCCCTAACACTAAACCACGCTTGATTGAAAGCTGCTGGAGATGGTCTTAGTCTTGATCGAAGGTGGCCGGAGGCCGCCGAAAAAAATCGTATGTCTTGATTGAAGGCCGCCGAAGGTGGCCAACGAGCGGCCGAAGGCCGTGCTGGCGGCGCCGAAGATGAACGCACACGTCAGACGTAACGCGCATGCGCAGTACTATACTTAACCCAGCAAGCCTTTTTTTTTTTAGCCACACGCGCGTGCATGCGTTTTTTTAGACACGATTATCAAATCAAATCCCGCGCCCCAACCACGCGCGACCGGCCCCAGAAAGACTACCATCAAAAATGGTCCCGCAAGTGAAAAATTAACCAAACGCTACGGGTAACTCCCCCGGGGTGAATGCCTTGCGCGCGCCGCGCCATATGACTCGCGCCCGTGAAAAAGGTGAGTGCCTTGGAATTGAAATTATCCGGCTGGGGACATTTAACGGGCCATAAATGTTTGACAGGCCAGGGATTTTTGGCAAGCCTGCCAGCCGAGCTCACTAACCAGCCTGCGCCAGGCTATTTTGACAGGCCATGTACACGCTATTTTGACGGAACTATAACGGTCCGTATGCTGGGATATGCTATGCATCCACGAACCCTCAAGAAATTTTTTGATAGGCCAGGGATATTTGACGGGCCTGGTGATCTTCACCGGCTCACTTTTTTGACAGGCCAGGCTAGTCAAGGTGCAAAACGCGGCGTCACCACATATCGCCACAACGTACATGCAGGCTACACAAAAAAAAATCAGCGCCTACATGCTAGCATCACGTAGCGCGAGCATCAAACCGATATATCACCTTAGATGAGTGTATGTTGCAGCCTTTTCTTCGCCGATATTCTTCTGGGCAGTGTCGCCTATTCACACAGAATTCTTACAAAAGTATGGACAGTGGACTCAGTGAGCTGGAGAGCAAGGCAGAAAGCGGGTTCAAACAGTGTTGAAGTGTCTAAGTTTACCAAGAGAGGGTAACCGTCTCAGACTGACAGACTTAGTATCTGATGTGTTGAATTTGGAGATCTGATGTTAGAAACCCGTTACCGCGCTGAGTGGAGAACTTTCAGAAGCTCTCCATCCGCCGTCTGAAGAAAACGTAGTGGAGCTGTAGAGAATAAGGTGCCTTTCTTTCCACTCAATGCTCTCCGTTGCCTTTCTTTCCACTCAATGTATGCATGTATGCATGCTCTCCGTTGGTTTTCTTTATACTCAATGCTCTGATAGATGGATGGATAGATGGATAGGTGGGTGGGTGGGTGGGTGGATGGATGGATGGATCGAATGATGAAACGAGTGAGAGATATTGAGGGATGCATGGATCGGCATGGATGGAGTGAGTGAGGGATGAATAGGTGGATGGAGGGATCATGGAGTGAGGAGGAATGGATGGGTAGATGGATGGAGTGATGCAGTGAGTGAGGGATGGATGGATAGATAGAGTGAGTGACGGATGGATTGATGCATGGAGTGAAGGACGGACAGACGGATGGACGGATGGATGAATGCCATTGGATGGATGGATGGATGGATGGATGGAGGAAGGGAGAGAGGGAGGGATAGATAAATTGATGGATAGAGTGATGAAGTGAGTGAGGGATGGATTCATGGAGTGAGTAGGAGAGGGACGGGAGGGTATGGGTAGATGGAGTGAGGGAGTGACTAAAGGGTGGATAGATGGATGGATGGATGGATAGATGGATAGATGGATGGATGGATGGATGGATGTACTAGATGGATGCATAAATTGATAAAGTGATGAAGTGAGTGAGAGAGGGATGGATGGAGTGAGTGAGGGCCGGAGGGATGGATACATGGATTAAGTAATAGAATGCGGAGGGATGGATAGAAAAAGGCACCTCTCTCCTCTTCAGTGCAAGCCATTTTTAAAGACTTAGTCTGAGGCCCCTTGATAAATGTCGCAACATACATGCATTTTTATTAGATGTCCAAATTGAATTTAGTGATCAGTGTTTTAATAGAAGCAACGCTTTCAATCATTTGAGGGAAGGGGGGTTCGTAGGGGAGTCCGACCTAGGTGGTCGACAAATTACAAACCACCTCTCCCCCCCCTCTTTAGAAACCAGGTTTCCAATAATCTTTAGGACGCGGCTCCTAAGAATCTATTTGGAATGCGATACATTTTTTACACTAGTGAAAATACAAGGAGCGCCGAAGATGGTCTTAATCTTGATCGAAGGCGGCCTACGAAGATGGCAGCATTTTGATCGATTCTAAAAACTTTATAGCTTAGTGTCAGGGGGGTATAGCCTAGAAAGTATTAACTAGACGTAACATTTGAAAAAACTTTAACTTTTGAAAGAAAAATAAAAAAACTGTATTCGGTATTGACCTAGGCCAACGGCCGTGCATTAGATAAAAAAAAGAAAAAAGAGAATGGCGGAGGAGCAGGGTACCCCCCTCTCCTAAAAAAGAACGTAAAGAGAAGGACGCGCTACCAGGAAAGCCCGAGCACAAATTATCAGCCGTGATAGATAGACATAGCTAGGGGTATCACAGAGGAAAAAAAAAAGTAAATAACTCTCTTTGTCAGATTTTTTTTTTTTTGTCTAAAACAACTGTTGTTTAGCTGTTACATGGGTGTTGCACAAGTGTTGCAAGGTGTTGCAAGCAAAAAAAAAAGCAGATAACTCATTTTTCTAAAAACTTTTTTTCTTTTTTTTTTTTTGTGACATGCCTAGAGACATAGATAAACACCGCGGCCCATCCACTCAGGAATTCTTACATAGTACCAGAACTTTAAGACCCCTACCAAATTTTCCCTTTTTTGCCTCCCCCTTGCCAAACTTTCCCACAAAGGCTCAAATAAGGCAAAAAACATTGCTGAAATCAAAATATCTGACCCATCGAAGGCTGATTTTCTCTAGTCTTCAATACCAAATATTCTCGAGCTGAAGACCCCTTACTAATTTTTCCAGAGTGGATGGGCCACGATAGACACATGCCAGTAGTGTTGGATCCACCATCTAACAACACGCATGAGGTTTTTTACCACTTGCTCCTGAACATATATTCACAGATCCAATCCACGTATTCATCCATCCATGTCACCCACACATCACATAGCCCACCCACCACCCATGCGAACTCTATCAAAGTGATACGCCTCCCCCCTCTCCTCAATGCCGTGGCCCTCCACTACTTGGTACCCTATAATTATAAGTCCCAGGTCACTGAGGCATTCCTCGGCCCCTGCTACGCATGGACCCCGAGGGCTCCGCATACCTTCTCATAGGGCATCGATGATCTTCAGTTGAGGACGACATATCTGCACTTTACTTGAGGTATCACCCAGGAAGGTATAGCTAGGGGAAGACTTGGACCAACCATGCAGACTCACCACAGTCACAACCGAGGCCCGAAGGAGGGTCTCCTCCTGTTGGGAGTGGGCTGTAGGGGTACGTAATGCTGAGGCCTTGTCGGAAACCTAGGTCAGGAACTGAGTCATGCCCCCTGTGGCATAATCTACACCTTTACAGTCGAAAGACAGCGACCAACAATGAAGTGCAATAACTCAAAATCAGCTAATTGATCAGAGACCCTAAGCTGCCTGAGCAGATGCATGTCAATGATAGTCTCACGCGCGAACCAAACCCTTTTCAATCATATAATCGTAAAGATAAAAAAATGAAACTTTTTTTTTATCTATTTTTTTTTTCCACCCCCTGAACTAGATAAACAACTGTTGTTTAAGTGTTGTATAAATATTGCAGGGAGTGTATATTGCATGAAAACTAACTGTTGCTTAGTGAATAAATAAATAAAAAATTAAAAAACTAGCAAAACCTTTTTTTTTTCTTTCTTTTTTTATTTAGCTAATGCACGGCCTAGGTATTGACTATACTTAAAAATAGATTATGGTCAAAAACCCAGCAGAACGTGCAAGCGGGCCGGCACCGGCCAACCGGTCCCGCTGTACAGCGCGCCTTCAGAGAGCCATGACCGAACACATACGCATCTTGCAGATCAATGCATGCAAAATTAATTGCATGTACGTAAATGTATGTAAACAGTAATTCGACGATACAGAATGAAGGAGTCAGATAAGTCAGAGACTTGATTGATGGTTGGAAATGAAGTAGCCTTGCTTCACACACCTTTTGATAACGAACACGTATAAGTGCTGTGTATGCTCACGGGCAAAGGCGCCTCTAGATAAGCAGTGTCTAGCTCTTTTTGGTAACAACCCAGCGAGAGAATGAGTGAGTCAGGATCGCCGTTTCCGGTTCTACAAAATGACCAGGTCTTCAAGCCCTGATGGGATCAGTGTGTATCGAAAACAAAAGGGGCAGAAAAGCTCTTCGGTGCCTCTGATGAGAATATTGCATAATGACAGGCAAGCAGAATTTACTCGGCAACTCATAAGCATCCAATTGTTGGAAAGTCCATCCAACATCTTTTCGATCAAAAGAATGACTCCCATGATACGACGTTCTGCAATGCTGGCACCCTTAAGATAGATTGGGTCAAGTACAGGGACGCCCTTTTAGACAAAATCAAACAGCTCTTTGAAGAAACTGCGAAGGCCAAATCCAAAAGGAATGCGCGTGAATGGCGTATGCTTGCGGATAACGGCCGAGATTTCGCATCGTTTCAACTTCTTGTCGACTTCTTCGAGGTACTGGAGAAGGAGATGAAGGACTCAAAAGGAGAGAAGGACGTGCCTGATTCCTTGAGAGGGGAAGCTGTGTTTGCTTGTTTCCCCGCCTACAACCAGAGGATGTTGGGGACAGATTAGGATGAAGACGATTTGTCCGACTACGGAAAATTGATTGCGGAGGTAAAGAAGCTCGCAGGCAAGACCCAAACCAACATCATCACGGAACCAGCAGGAGGTCCGCCTGCCTGGCAGACCGCCACCAACAACAACATCACTCAGACGAAGAAAGCCGCAGTCGTCAAGCAGGAGGCTGCCTTTGTCGGTGGCGCTGGGTTCCCTCCGAGGGGGAGGAATAGAGGCAGAGGGCGGGGAAGAGGCAGTTCAGGGGCAGGTCGAGGAGGAGGTCATGGGGGGTAAGAGAGAGGCCAAGAAATGAACCTAAACGATTGCCCAAAGTGTGGCAGGGCAGGGAAGTATGACCCAGAATGGCTTGAGAAGAATGATTGTCCGGGGAAGACACACATGTGCGAGATCTGTGGGAAATACGGACACAGGCCACGCGTATGTAGGAAGAAGGGGGACACTGCAAACACCCCTCAAGCATCCACATCCAACTCTAGAGGCAGAAGAGGCCCCCATTCACAGAGAAGACATGGAGGGATGCAAGCTGCTCGAGGTGGTGGCCCCGGACGATTTGATGGCAAGGCAGCCTACTACGCTCAACATGAGAAGAATGGTCAAGGGTGCACACCTGACTAATATGAGGTCAACAGACTTGCGGGACATCCGATTCGTTCCCAGTCTGGAAAAGGTTCTCAGAAGGCAGGCCACCTTCTTGAGTGTTTTCGAAATAATATGTGCATATCTGTGCTTCTTCACTCATCTCCTTTCTCTCTGTCTCTTTGGCATTGGCAGGGTATGGAGGAAGGAATTCGATAGACATCACACACGACATTCCGGATGAGGGATGATGCGCTCCAACCATTCTTTGTCGACGTGAAGGAGCACCACGCCTGCATGGTGGACTCCACTGGAGACGACGCGAGACCCCTAGACAAGTCAGTATCGGTCAGTCAACACAGACTTGCTGCATGCCATCGGATGCATATCGACTCATACACTACGGCACCCATAGGATGGGAGAGAGAGCTGGGAGGAATGGTTGTCTGGAGCACAAGAACTTCAAGGCAGAAAAGAAGATCCGAATCTCCCGTCTCGCATGCATTGCACAGAAATGCAAAGTCAGAGGGGTAGGCTGCTAAGTCCTTTTTGTCATGGTCTATCTGACGTACGACCTAGTGCCATATCTGATGAGACAGGATGATGCTGAGGGGGAGACGATTTTGCAAAAAGAGGGGAAGGAATCATATGTGGTCGTGAGGGATGCCAGGGGGTTCTTAGCGGAGATCCTCGTTGACAATCCAAGGAGAGACGGCCACACAACAAACCTTCCGTTCACAGACGTCATTGTTCTTCGTACTAACGAAGTAGCAGCAGCAATGAAAGACGAGGGGAACATGTGGGCTATGGGGTTGCGCACTATCGGGTTCGAGGAACTGAGGGCAGAATACAGGAGATTCGGGCACGTAGGCAGAGATAAGCTAGAGCCCACACTAGCCTGCAGGGGGATGCAGGCAAGGAATGAAGACTGGAAGAGGCTTGAGACAGAGTGTTGACTGTGTCCCCTCAAAAACACAACCATTCCTACTCTAGCTCCAGTACCCACCCGACATGAGGATGCGGGTGGGCCTTTCGATATCATGCAGATTGATCACTGGTTTCCCAATGATGATGAGGTGGCAAGGCCTCACAAATGCTGCATGCGGGTGATTGATGAGTGGGGGGGACTTGACCTTGACTACCCCCTCAGGTCACGAAACCAGTCCGTTGAGGGGTTCAAAGAGCATATCGACTTTGTTAAGTCGTTTGGGGGAGTACAATTCCAAAAAGAAGGGCCGAAGGCAGTAGCAGCACGCATCCGTTGCGACGATGCACCTGAATTCCGAGGGGGGGAGTTTGGAGCGTTTGCAGAGCGAAGAGGAATGAGATTCTTGGACCATCTGTCTGGAATCAAAGGAGCTCTAGGTTTTATGGAGGGGAAAAACAGACATGCAAGAGGAGAGCTTGGTGCCTTCCGGGCTGAATAGAAGCGCCGGTTTGGTTCATGCCCCAAATCCCTCTGGGGTCATATAGCTAGAGGGATCAGCTCCACCAGAGCTAAGACATACAGCAAGGTGCTTCGCACCTCCCAATAGAAGAAAACCTTCGGCTCTGACCCTTCCTACCATTTTCTCTGCGGAAATGTGGGTGTGTTGCGAACTGCAGAGAGTGGAATCAAACTTCTAGGCAGCAAGGTTGTGTGGCTCTATGAGAAGAACAAAAACCTTGCTGTCGTGACTCGAAAGCAACCAAACCGTGACATGTGGGACATCATTCACACGTATCCCCACTACATCAAGCCAGTGAAGAGGAGTATTGTAGCATGTTGGGGGGGGCCTGAATGGGTCCGGGGGGGGCCTGAATGGGTCCCCGAGAGCAACGACTCGCAACAACAGCAGCCCTACGCCATTCCCCCTTCTTCTGAAGAGTCCTCCCAGAATGATTTCCTTTCCGCCCCCCCTGTCCAAGGAGATGCATCCAATGAGGGGGTGCATGGTCACGCCTCCGGTGGGGGGGTGCAGCAAGCCAATGGACAGGCAGCAGTCCCAGAGCAGCATGGGGCTGATATGCCACCAGCTTCACAGGAATGCTACACAGGCATCCTTATACAGGGAAGGAACAACCAGCTGCTCCCTATGGCTATGACTAGAAAAGCATTCAAACGGACCGTCCCCGTCTCCTCACTATCAAAGCAGCCAGATGGCACCTGGAATTTTTCCGGTATCTTCTCGAATGTGCGCAAAGCAGATGTGCTACCTTATTTCAAGATTGTAGGGGGTCGCATTCCTTCTGCAATCGAAGCACAGATCTCACCCCCTCTCCCATTGTAGGCGGGGGGGTGTCTGAACAATCAAGCACCTGCTCAGGGAGAGGGAGATGGAGATAGAGAGGGAAGAGACGAGTCACCTGATGGAAGAGACCACGAACCAAAACACAGTGATGATGAGGATTCTCTCTTCGGAGAGAACTTCCTCGCACCCGATGCCCTGACAGGAGGGCAGTTGGGTGGAAACAATAAACATGCACAGGGTGGGGGGCTTCCGGGGGCAGACCTTGGAGATGAGCCTCCTGCAGACAACGTCTTCTTTCTTGCTCCTCCCCACGACTGCTTCTACCTAGGACCGGACCCCAAGCATCCTCTCACAGTCCCTGACGACTTCAAGCAGGGATCCACGCAAACTCCTGCACTCCCGGAAGAGGTCGAGAGGGGAGACTTCGATGAGGCATGCAAAGACAAGTGGCTGAAAAACATTGTAGGTAAGGAGGTTCTGGGTAGGGTGGTCGATAGAAAGGAAGTGGACTCTGTCATACGCATGGGTTGGAGACTCACTTGGAAAGAGAAAGAAACCAAGCAGGCAGAGAAAGAAAAGGAAGAGAACAGGCAGAAAGAAGGGAAAGCAGGAATTGATCGGCAGTCAGAACGATAGGCAGACGGTTCTCAGGGAGACAGAGAGGCGTAACAGCCTCGCAAGTACAAGGGCAAGAAAGGAAGGATGAAAGAGAACGAACCGAGACAGGCAAGGCCAGAGAACAGAAAGCCAAAAGCAAGATGCTTCGGAAAGGGTTTCACAGACAAAAGAGTGGTTGACACTTATGTTGGCACACCTTCTATCTGGGCAATTCTTATGTTCTGCATTTTCTCTTTAACTTTCTGTCTCTCTCGTTTTGCGGGGGACATCTCTGGAGCGTTCTTCACTGCCTCTGATAAGAATGAGAAGAGAGCCGCAGTCATCATTCCCGATTGGCTGCTACACATTCCAGTCAAGAACCCATATGAAGATATGAACAACAGGGACTACGAGACCCTCAGAAAAGCAGCCCTCGAAATCAAGCCGGGGGGAGCTTCGATTAGTGGAAAAGGGACTCTACGGGATGCCCTGCTCAGGCAACATCTTTGATAAAAGCCTTGCAGGAGTCCAGGGTGAGGTAGGATACGAACGAGTAGAGACCAGGGTGGCAGTCAAAAGAAGTGAGGCAGGTGAGCCCGCTGTAGGTGTCCAAATCAATTGGATTGATGATATATTCGGGGCAAGGAGGGGTAGGAAAGAGACCGCAGAAGAAATTGCATTCCTTAGAAGCAGGTTTGAATGGGGATACCTCTCCGAACTTCCCTCTGATGCCAGCATCAAGTATGCTGGCATGGACTTCTCTTTCTTCAATAAGACAATGGAGGTATCTCAGAACTCATACAGCAGGGAGGTCAACACAGATGCCCTTTGGAGAACGATCGGAGAAAAGAGAAAGAAGGGGGAAGTGAAAGCCACAGAACTTGAACCCACAACCGAAATGGAGAAGGACGGGGGATTGGAGCCGCTCATGCGGAGTATCAATGGTGTGTTGCATTGGATGGTGCGCACACGACCCTCCAGACGTGTCTGGGCAGATGAGCTCAGTTGCTACTCCACCTGACCATGCAGGAGAGTTATCAGAGCAGCAGTCAGGGTCCTAGAAATGCTGAAGGAGAAGAAAGAGCCGATCTATCTGCGGGCACTGAAACGATTCAAGAAAGTCATGCTAGCTGTGCTAGGTGATAACGATCTACAGTAGAAGGTTGGGTTGGCTGATATTCTTGGTTGAAGAAGGATGGACTCCAGAGACAGCAATGCAGGAAGCCAACCCATGGCAGAACATTATAGCATGGCACACTGAACGCCACAACCACAAACATGGGAGTAGCACAGCAGCAGAAGCAACTAGCTTCGAAAGCGTTATCAAGCATCTTCCCCGTTTGAAGACACTCACAACCCACCTGTGGGGTCAGGAACCGAAAATACAATTCTTTACTGATTGCAACCCGTTTTTTGAACAGTTGAGGACGGGCATAGCAGCAGATAGTACCTCACAGGGGATGCTTGATTTCATCATACAGGAACTCGGACGGACCAGAGGGTCAGTGACTTGGTGCAGGAGAGAGGTCCAGATGGCCAACGCGCTGACTAAGCCGTGTTGGCCTGGGAAGGAATTTTTATGAGCAGAGAAGAACAAATGACAGAACAAGGATGATAGAAGAAAGACATAGATCTTTGTAAGATGGGGGAGTAAGCAGAACGTGCAAGTGGGCCGGCACCGGCCAACCGGTCCCACCGCACAGCGTGCCTCCAGAGAGCCATGACCGAGCACGTACGCATCTTACAGATCAATGCATACAGAATTAATTGCATCTACGTAAATGTATATAAACAGTAATTCGACGATACAGAATGATGGAGTCAGATAAGTCAGAGACTTGATTGATGGTTGGAAGTGAAGTAGCCTTGCTTCACACACCTTTTGATAACGAACACGTATAAGTGCTGTATGTGCTCACGGGCAAAGGCGCCCCTAGACAAGCAGTGTCTAGCTCTTTCTAACCTGATTGTATGATAAACAAATCTCTAGAAATATTACTAGCTATAGCTATAGAACTAGAGAAAACATTCAAAAAAACTACTGTAGGGTAATTAGAGGGTGCTAAGACTCTAGTGTAAGAGACAATATATATTTTTTTGTATATAATGATTGAAAGGTTCACTCCGTTTATGACTCATCGAACTAGTTCGACGTTGATCTGTTGACCTGCTTCGACTTGGTGTCGGAGAGGAACAGACTTGTAAATGGAGGTAAAGAGCCCCGGCAGAAGTAGAGGTTAGTAGAGGTAGAGGGCCCTAGGCTAGAAGGCGTAAAGGGACCAAAGCGCCCAAGCGTATCGGTAGTGATTTCAGTTGATCGTATCGGTATGCCACGGTATGCAAGCCGTCTCCAAGAGTTCGAGTCAAGAGTGTTCAATTTTCATCAAACTACTGACAGTTCAATTGAGTCAACTTTCAAGCGTGTCACTCTGAATTTCATCTAACTTGCTCCAAAGATAGTTTGCATCATTGAAGCAATCCAGTCAACCAGATTTTTGCATGCGTTTGCTGGCGTTTGTCCGGTTGGTAGGACGCTTGTTTACTTTTGTTAGTGCCTTGTCCAGTCAACCTGACACTTGTCTGGTCAACCAGATTCCTGAGCTTGACCCAGCTAAATATAAAGCGAATGGTTTCTCTTTATTCGATCCAAGAGATGCCTTAAAATTTCCCGTCTCCCTTTAAAAAGTTAGCGGTTTTATTTGAATGATTCTGTCTCTTTTAGTGGTTTTGTTTGAATGACGGATTACGTTGTTCTTTCTGGTATGTTTTAATTGCAGGTTTGAAAAGTGAACCTTTCTGGAATTGAACTTGGGACCCTTTATATCTGAAGCAATCATGCTAACCCCTCTGCCAAAAGGGCGTTTAAGCATCAAAAGACTGTGTTTTCTTACTATTAGTTTTCCTTGTTACAAAACTTTAATTACAATGACTCAGGACTTATGCAAACAGATCGAACAGATCCACCGTACTCTCTCATTAGAAGATTAGTTATATAGTGGACCAGAATCTAGTAATTAAGTTCAACATAACAACGTAGAGCGGGAACTAGTCCTAGAACTAGTCCAACGTACCGATGCAGGGTTGTTAAAGACCAACAATTGTAAGTACCGAAGAATAGAACTGACGTTTTTTCCCGGTGCTTTCAGTACTTTCGTCATAGGCAAAAATTTCATAAAGTAAGGCCCTAAACTGCTGCTTCTATGACTAGTTTTAGTTGAGCCTGATATGGAAAACTGGTATAACAGTTACACTGAAAGTATAGTGTGATACAATTCAAATTGTGATACAATATCCTATGCAGTAATATCAGTGACACAAATAATTGTGTCACAATAGGTGTGATGAAATAGTTAGAGTAAGTTAGGTATGTATGATGAAATTGTCAGACAACAAATGAAGTAATCCTAGACTTTCAAAGTGACTTGAAGTTTTCAGAGTTGTTGAAGTTCATACTATTCCTAAAAGGCTAGGACTATTCTTTTATATTCACTTACGCTGGTAGTGACTCACTCACTGTGACTCATCCATTCACTCACCTCACTCACTTACCTCATTCAATGACATTCACTCACTCACTCACTCACTCACTCACTCACTTACTCACTCACCTCACTCACTCTGATACTCACTCACATCACTCCTTCCCTCACTCACCTTACTCACCGAGTCACCGTCTCACCTTACTGTTTGTAAGGAAGAGCGGAGAAGAAACGCACAAAAGTTCAGGCACATTTTAGGCACAAACTGCTATTAAGGAGTCTTATAATCTCAAGAGTAATACTGCTAGTCTATAATGAGCGATCATAATGCGGCGGGACATATGGCTTTAAAGTTGACGGTTTTAGCTTAGATGAGGTTGCAATATAGCGCAACTATATATTAACTTTCTGTAGGGTCATTCATGATTTGTTTATGCATACAGGGTAACAGGCCACGCGGCCCGTGACGGCTATGACACTACCCTTTGGGCCCTCCTCCAACGTATGTAGAGCCGCGCCAAACACCATAAACACACGATTTACAACTATTTTTTAACAGATAAGTATGACTAAATTAAATTGGTTAAAAGATCTTAAAATCACAATTATTGTGACACAAAACGTTCTAGAAATTTTTATTGTGACACACTATAGTTCTAGTATACTGTTGTAGAGTCTTCTAGCAATAATAATCTATGCATTATCCTATAAAACTCTAGAAAAGGAGTCATGGCGGGCCTATAGAGGGTATAATTTTTTTTAAAAAAAAAGTTATTTTCATTTTTTTGTTTTTTATTTTTTTTTTTGTTTTCATATAAGAAATGTGTGTTTGAAAATTACCCTTAGTAGCGGGCCCGGCGGTGAGCAAAGCAGAGCGGGGCAGTTTGATTTTAGTGAGCAGGGCAGAGTTAAATTTATTTTTAGTCAAAAAACCCTAGAAAAAACCTAGAATCCAGTCATTAAACTATCATTTTGAAGTTGTAAAGCCTAGTTTAAGCAAAATTTTTAAGGTACCGAAAGTATTGGTACCGAAAAATGGAACCACCTCGCCCAATTAAAAGTACCGAAGTACCGAAAGGCATCGTATAATTCACGGTACTTAACAACCCTGTGTAACCGACGTACGTCGAACTATATAGTCTATAGATAGTCACCTGCAGACTTTTTTTAAACAAGAGTTAAAAACAGTTGTCAGAATTAATGTCTAGCTCAATATCAGTACCAGTGATAGCATAGCTACATATACTATACTACTAGTAGTGTTAGTACCGTGACAGGACGTAGATATATAACACTCAAAATCAATATTGCAATGCCAGACTGAATTAAGAACAATTGTTTTAATAGTAAGTTGTTTATAACTTTCGAGTATTTGAAACTATATAGATTTGAAAGGGATTCTTTTAAGGAGGCGATCTATGTAAACTAGATACAAACCTAGGTACAAACTAGTATGCAAAGACGCTAGCTCACAACTACTATATGTCAACTAAGCTGACTATGTTTCAAAAGTTGACATGCCATGAAAGAAGAACAATACTCATGCACATAGAAAACTAGACAAAACACCCATTCAGTCAGAGCAGGAGAATTAATTCGCAGGAGAATACAGGAGAATCATCCCGGACTTGAGGGAGTGGACCTGGAAGTAGGCAGGCCGCACTGCTCTCTGTACCTCGAGGAGGCCACGATTACGTTTTGTTTAATGACTCGAATACTCCAACACCAACTTAGGCGGCGTCGTGTTTCAAGCTTCGATCCACTTTGATCGAGACATACACCCTTCCAGTGGATCGACACGTTCGACGGAAACGGTGTGCGCTGGTCTGCCCTGCATGCATGCGCTTCCAGGTATCTTTCCTTTCTCTCATCTCTTCCTTGTCTTCACATCGCGAATGATTCTTATTTTTGAGCCTTCGGTCGATCGATCGATTCAGACAAACAAGAAGAAGAAGAAGAAGAAGAAGAAGAAGAAGAAAAAGAAGAAGAAGAAGAAGAAGAAGAAAACAGTCAAATGCATTGAGGAAACAAAAACGAATGGTGCTATACGGTGGATGAGTTTTCGTATGATGGGAAGGTGAGTACACGCACATCAGACCACGCAAACGAATCACGACTGTCAGTGACAACGAGCAAACAAAAAAATTAATGCAAGCATGAATGAATGAATGAATGAAATTATCTATTCAATGAGGGACTGAGTCAACAGTCGACCTGCACTGAACAGAAAAAGGGAAAGAGCACAAAACAGAAAAAATGAAGGAATCCGATGGGTCATGGCCGCACATCCAACCCAGCCGATCAGTTCCCGATCAACCAACTACCTCAACGACCTCTGACACAACTTTAAGGCTGTTTATTTTATGTCTGCAAGTCCTTGGACTTCCCAGACTGTCCGCGGACTTCTCTCGAACGTTTGCATTTCAGTCAATGAGTCAGTCAGTCCGAGTCAGTCAGAAGACGTGCATGATGCATGCATGCACAGAGTCAGTAAATTGGTCGTTCCACCGAACAGGCGACCGCAGTGGACGACAACAAAATGCAATCAGACCAGACTTACGTACGTCTGGTAGTAAGCAACCAGACCTCTCCCTTGCGTGCAATGAGCCGGTTGGGCAACTTACGACACAGAGAGGGAGGCTGGCACAAGAAGGGTGTTCACATATCCACCCCACCCCTTCACCACGACCACCGGCAGGCGACTCAACGACGAACGGACGGACTCAAGAAGCACAAAGGCCGGGCATCTCTCTGTTGAGCAGCCTCAAGGGAGGCGAGGAGGCCGGGAGGGGAATCGACTGAACAGACAGACGCCTAGCTCGACCGAATGATCCCCGTCCCATGCACAACTTCAGACAGATGAAGATGACAGACAATCCATGCAACGTCTCTCAGTCCATCAGTCCAATCATCGGGTCCTTCGATCATTTGAGCCAGGGAGGCACGTGGACAGAGAGACAGCAGAGATGGATGGAACAAGGACCCGAGCTCTCACACGAAAAACTGGATCTCAATTAATGAAAAAGAGGAGGTCTTACAAAGAGAGGACAAGATAAGGGCCGAAACCGAATTCGACGTGAAAGAAAGAGGACAAGATAAGGGCCGAAACCGAATTCGACGTGAAAGAAAGAAAAGGGATGGAGGCAGAGCGAGCGAGGACATGCATGCAGGAATTAAGGGAGGTAAGAGAATTATGCCAGACACTGGCATGCTTGCCTTCCTTTCAGCCGCTGGGCGTTGAGAGAAACTGATAAGAGAGGAGGGAGGGGAAAGAGATATGCATTCATCATGAAAACAAAACTATCGACCCGTTTCGCGTGTTTTTCTGGCCTTTTTGTTTTGTTCGCCTTTTACCCGGTGAATTGTCTTCGTCTTTTTCTTCTTTTTCTCGATACTCAATTTCAGCTTTTCACCTTTTTGTTGGTCTCGTTGTTCTTCGAACAACGTTGTTGCGTGACGAGCAAATCATCCCATTCATTCCCCTCATTGGATCAAGAGAGGTATTGACATTATGGGGTCTTTCTTTCTTTCTTTCTTTCTTTCTTTCTTTGTTTGTCGGCCCGTTGCTTCTTGACCCATCCACCCACCCACAAGAAGGACGCAGACAGCCTGCCTGTGTTGATTTTCAAACACTAAACAGCAGTTGTCTTTCTCCCACCTCGCTCGCTTTCTTTCTTTCAGGCTTTTGATGATGGATGGAGGAGCTCTGCATGTGTCTGCCTCTTTTGACTTGCAAGCGAACGTGTAGGATCATATTTATTATTTCTCATGGCAACAAATTTGGTTTTCCATCGGCCCATCAGACAGACGGACAGACAGAGTCTACACAAACTCTGCCACCTCTGGAGGATAGGATACAATTCCCGTCCCTACAGACTCTCCGTCATTTTTCGCCCGTTCATAGACACCAGGGTTCGTTTTTTCGTTACCCGTTCATACACAGCACGGAGAGAAGAAAAAGCGGGAGCTAGGAGAAACGGGAAGACACAACCGTTAGTACCTTTTCAAAAGGGAAGGGCATGTAACCGAAGTGAACACATTCCGATGGCCGGGTGGATCGAGGGGTCTCTTCCCTCTCCTCCGAAGAAGGTGACGGGAAGGGGGAAGGGAAGGGTACTGTAAGTTTGAGAGAGTACATGGAGACTCCGTATAGAACCCTCACCTTTAGTCAGGAAGAAGGACGATTGGACGTTGCATCTTAAGAAGAGGTGAAAGGTCGGACAAGCTTTTCTGCCTGGCAACGACACCGCCCGAAAAGAAAAAAGCCAAAATAGGATGTAAATGAAAGAGAAGGAACGGAGTTTTTTAAAAAGGAGGGGAACCGCAGAAGGAAACTTTCGGAAAGGACCACTCAGAACACAAAAAGAACACAAGACACGCAAAAGCGGATCGAAAAATAGAAGAGAACTCATTCTGTGAGGGTTCGTGCATTCTCTTCTTTTCCGTTTCTTCCTTTTCTTTTTGTCATTCCTTGACTTTCTTTTGTTTTGTGTACGTCTGTTCTACGTGACAAGGCCGGACGCCATCATTGTGACCCCTCTCGACCTTGCAAGGCAGAATCCGATCTCGCTGTGAGGTGCAGACAAAAGAAGTCCACCAATGCAGACTTGCACGACAACAAGCAACGCACGCAAACAGGCACTGACATAAAGGTGTGTATCGGTAATCTGAAATTGACACGGAAGCTTGAAAGCGAACGGTGACAGACCAAAAGAAGAACGAACGCTGATTCATTCGTAGCTGTACTTTCACTCAAGAAGTATGCAAAAAGAGAGAGAAAAAGAGGACGGACGAAGGGGGGGTTCAATTTCCTTCGTTTTCTTTCTCCTCTCTTTCATTCAAACGACAAAAAGAGAAGATATGCACAAACCACGAATTGGTTTCTTTCTCCGCACGCAGAAAAATCCCTCCCTTTTCTTCCTTCCTGCCAACAAAGCTTTCCACGACAGAGACATTATCGAACGGCTGGCTCTATGATATTTCTTCCCCAATTCTCAGTCAGTCATCCCCTTGTTCCTGTCTCCTGTCCCCTTCATCGTCCCACCCCATGCCGGAAGATGACGATCCGGGGTCTTCCCTCTTCCCCTCGCCTGTAAGACCCTGAAGATCCAAAAGACCGCCGGCAGGACTCGACGAGCGAAGAGGGACACCCCCCAAGCCGTCGGAGTCCCTCGCTTGCGGTGTACCCGTCTGGGGGGAAGGAGGGAAGAAAATCCTTCCACCTGGTGGGTGGCTTGAAGAGGAACCAGAAGAGGGTACAACCGGAAGCGGAGAAGGAAGACGAGAAAACGAGCTCATCCGCCCTGTGCCCCCTCCAAAACCTGTACCCGTGCTTATACTTCCTATGCGTGTCTGCCGCCCCGCTCTTGTGGAGGACCCCCCCCTTTGCAGTCCCAATCCCGGACCGACATAATCGCGTTTGGGGGGGTATCCGAAGAGAGGGACTTGGCCGGATCTGGTGGAAGAGGGGGAGGCTGCAGCCAAGGGATGGAGTCCCAGGTGAGAGGAGGACAAGGAAGAGGACAAAGGGACCGAAGCTCCGACTGGACTTGCACTGCCCTCCAGCTCTCTTTTAATCTCACCGTGTGTGCTGCTTTTCCGCAGGGAGATTGAGGGAGCTCCTGCGACTGCCTCACAGGTGCTGCTCTTCCTCAAGGAGATCGTGACACCTCCTGCGGCCCCCTCTCTCACCGGTGCCGTCTTCTGCTTTCTGAGCAGACTTCTCCCTTTGCGCCTTGCACTCACTGCCATATGACTCGGAGGCACTGCAGTGGCGGCAGGAAACAATAAGGAAGAAACCAAGAGACATCCGTAACAGGGGCACGCAGCAATAGCATATAAACGGCCACACACACACACATACACACACACACACACACACGCACACACACACACACACACACACACACACACAGAGAGAGAGAGAGAGAGAGAGAGAGAGCACAGATGCCAAAAACTTCGATGAATCATTGAGGAACGGGAGGATATGGGTTTGTAGAAAGGCATGGGTTGAAAGAAGCGGCAGAGGACTCTCTCAGATACCGATCTCTCCCGGTTACCTAGGAAGAAGACTTACATGGCTGGCAAAAGTGGCACGCCCTACAAAGCCATCCAAAGGCGCATTTCTGCACACACGAAAGACACAAAGGAAGAGGAGAGGAAAAGGTGAAAGAGAGAGCAGTGAGAGGAAGTTGAGGAGAAGGGGGAGGCGTGGAATAGGAAAAAGAAAAGATGGCTATCCGTGTCGAATCTTTGCTTCGAGCTGTCAGGGGGTGTTCAACGCAACTGCGGCCACCATCTCTTCATTTTTCATCCGTGCCCCTTTTTATTTTCCTTTTCGCCTTTTTGCTTCACCTGGTAAGTCCTCTCCCACTCTTTTGTCTTCTCTTCGATCTTCAGAGGAACATTATATGTAGAATGCATGTGAACTTACCCTTCCCTTCCTCTGATGGAAGCAGGCTCTTCCTTGGCAGTTTCCGTTCGGCTTGTGGACTAAGGAGCCAACGTTGGGGAGTGAGTCGAGAAACCGCGCACTGCATTCCACAGGCTGGAGGAAGCCAAACTCATTGAATGCTACAGTGACAGGGATGACCGGATCACTCCTTGTCCGCCTCCGCATGCCTCTCTTTGCTTCAAATTCGGGGTCCCTTCGATGAGAGAGGGTCCAAAAGGTGCGAACGTAAGAAAGGCGGTATCCGATGAAGACCCGAAAGTCTGAAGAGTCCAACCCTCGCGGTCGCCAATGCGAAAAAGAGCTGTCGGCCCCTGACTGTGTGCCTTCATTGATAGACGTGAGTGACGCGGCTTCTAAAGCTCCCTCCTCCTCAACCTCCTCATCCGAATAGTCATGCGGAAGGTTTATACCGCCTCTGGAAGAAGGAGATCGACTCTTCATGATGCGGCCGGAAAGATCCCGCAATAAGACCCCCTGAAAAATATATATATATCACAAGATGCCTGCTGCAATCGGATCCGGTAGGTGTTGTTTGAACAGGTCACATGAAGAAAGAAACGGACCGTCTACCTCCAATCTGGGCTGTTACCCGGCATTCTTCTCATCTTGCATGCCTTTCTGTTGAGAACTGAGCCGGCGGTACCTCAAATCGACTTGCTCCTGTGCCAATTAGATAGAATTCCTGCAGCAATTTACTGCATGAATGCATGAATTGATCGATCGCCGAAATTAGTCACGCGTCCAAATTCTAATCGGGTAGAGCCGATTATGGTGGTGGCCATGCAGGCCGCCGCCCTTCGCTAGGCCACCCGCGGGCCGGCGCCGCCGGTGCGTGCACACCGATACGTACCTGCAGAAGACGAGAGCTCAGTGCATATGCATGCATGCGATGGGATTCCCCGCGGCCCTGCATGGAAAGGTGGACAGATTGACGTGTGCATGAAACAGCGCATATGCAGTCGATCGATCAGCTACGACTGGCAGATCAACGTCCATATAGATCGTCTGCAGGTATATACGCTTGGCTGCCCCTGACAGCTATACATAGGGCACGGAGAATTGACTTTGGAATACAAAGAGTATTGGCGTCCTTGCATGTTCTGACAGTGAATCTGATCTTCCTAGCTGACTGCCCATTTCGTCCATGTACCTTTAGACCACTCTGCACACGCACACACGCACAGCCAATCAGGCTTCGTACATCATCGGACCATTTGAAGCTCTGTGCAGCGCTCCGCAGCATGATTCTTCGATCCGTTCTCGTCGCGTGCATCTGCCTAGTCGCTTCTGAATCAACTTTTACCTCGGGTTTGCCTGAGGGTCGCAAGATACTACGCGCGTGAGCACACTGGCGAGACGGTCGAACTCACTGCCTCAGAGGTGACCCCCCCCTCTCCAGCTGCTCCTGAGCTCTCGGAACAGAGAAGTCAGGGTCACTATATGGTCGGAGATGCGCAGGAAGGCGCAACAGACGACCGCAAGGCAGGCATGCATCTGACTCCAAGCAGAGGCCGGCAGAGGCACCAGACTGAACAGAAGAAGAGTTTCATATCAGAAGAAAGGATGGAGCCCCAGCTGCTTACCTCAGCTGACAGAGAGACAGACGAGGGACTGGTACCTGACGATGAAGACCCTGAAGAGGGCCTCTTTCTGGAACTTGAAGAGCGGGAGGAAGAAGAAGAGGAAGAGCATGAGGCAGAGGGGGGAGGGGCTTCTTGTAAGGATTACTACACGTGCCAGGAGTGTGTGGACAAAAGGGGAAGTCACCTCCTCTTCTTCAGCCACGCCTGTGTATGGGACAGAACAAAAGGTGTGTGCAAGAGGCGGAGGTGGAGGCACTGGGGCAAGTCGAGGATGAAGAAGACGAAGGCACGATGCAGGAGGAGAGGGTGGAGAAGGTTGCTCCCTCGCGCCATTGATTAACGAACTCACTCGGCCGCTCGATTCGATTCAGATCCACAAAGTGACTCAAAGACGAGCACTGCATGGACGCACTTGGATTCAAGGGGGATCCAGTGTGGCCGATCTAAATTCAAAAGAGGGAGAGAGAGTGAGAGAGTGAGACAGAGAGAAAGACCAGAGCCGTTCCGAGCTAAGGTTGCCAAGGAGATAGCTTATTGGTCTGCGCATTCTGTGCGATGCCTTCCTAGAGTTTCTGAAACTGACTGCCAAACATTTTATGCCATCCCGTCCACAGACGAAGCGAAGGGGGACAATCGATTCGATGCCTTTAGCTCAGCTGTGAAGGGGTGATTTAGGCTCAAACTTTCCTTCTGTTAACATTTATGTGCAAAACGGTGTGCCACTTTGAATCTCGGCGAGGCAGTGGCGTCTAGGTAATCTATGTATATTCTTTTTGTTACGTAACACACACGTAAAAATGTCTCTGTCATACGTTGTCTTGCTTCGCAATGTTTTGGCACCTTCAAAAATGGCATATGATAGCTGCTATCGGCCGAATACATCCGAGTACGTGAAGTTTTATCTCTTCAGCCCTACAAAAAAAAATGAAAATCTATGGGAAATGTGTGTGAAATGTGTGGGAAATCCATGGGAAATCCTAATGAAATCTGAAGGAAATCTTAGGGAAATCCAAAGGAAATTGATGGAAAATCTGACGTGGGAATTAAATGGAAGGAAAAATGATGGGAAATTAATGGAAATCCTAGGGAAATCACAGGGAAATCAGCGGAAAATCACTAGGAAATCTGTGGGAAATTTCAACCCAGATTTCCCATCAATTTCCCATGGATTTCCCTAAGATTCCCCTCGGATTTCACTAGGATTTCCCATCAATTTCCCACAGATTTCCCTACGATTTCCATATTTTTTTGTAGGGAGGTTCTCTTTATTTTGTGTTACTTCTTAACTATTTTTTTTGTTTATAAAGCAAAAGCTGCGCCCTCTTAAAATCTGTTTGGCAAGTATTTTGTGCTGCACTGCATTTACCTCTAAATGTGTCCTTCTTGTTCGCTGCTTAGCGGCTGCTAAAGTTACTAGTATTATTACTTACTTACTTCTTGGTTAGTTACTTAGTTAGTATCAATGTTACTTTCCTAAGTTGCATGGTTTCTTAATAGTTAGTTAGCTAGCTATCTAGACTGACTAATTGGTTAGCCAATTAGTTAGTTAGTTAGTTAGTATTAGTTGGTATTAGTTGGTTGGTTGGTTAGTTAGTTAGTTAGTTAGTTAGTTAGTTAGTTAGTTAGTCAGTTAGTTAGTTAGTATTCAGGAAATGTTTATTAACTATAGCCCTAGTTGGGACGTTTTATAATTAAGCTGTATATATTAAGCTGCTGGTATAGCTTTGAGCTATCTAGAGTTATCCTTCCTGACTGCGTTTAATTGAGAGACTCTCTCTATCTGAGTCTCTCCCCTGGGAATCCCTAGGACTCTCTCTCTCTCTCTCTCTCTCTCTCTCTCTATATATATATATATATATATATGTATGTATGTGTGTGTGTGTGTGTGTGTGTGTGTGAGAGAGAGAGAGAGTGAGCTGCCGCGGGTCCCAGCGGCTGCACGGGCGTGCGCGGGGCCGCGCGGGCCGACCGTTGGCTGGGTGGGGTCCGCCCGAACCCCGGCCTGCATGAAAGGCGGACACATGTACGCTTGTCGAGACTCTTGCTGGACTGTCTGGACCTTGCAAGCGACTAGCTGTGTGTGTGTGCCTTTCTCACAGATCTGAAGGAGTTTGGGAAGTCCTCTTGCACATTCCTCGGCTAGCGCCAGCAGATGCATTTCTGTTTCTGAGACTACACCGGAAAACAGATGACGGTTCTGTAAACTGAGTTCCAGAGTGACTTACCTATATATATGTGCTGATTCAGCGAATCACAAGAGGATGACAACGACAGCAAAGTTTTCCGTGTCATCCTTTGCGGTGGATGCGTTTGATAGCCAGCTAGCTGATCTCTCGAGGAAGGCGATCGGGGGGGCGCAAACCGTCAGAAGCACTGCAAGTCCCCTGTCTACCAAAGAGCCTCCCACTCTCTCCCTCTCCCCTGCCTACTGCACAGAGGAGGACAGAGAAGGGGGAACACCAGAGACACGGCCCTTCCAGTCATTTCAAGAAGGACCTCCCCCAACGGCCTCCACAGCAGGGCCCCCACTCTCGTTCCAGCACGGTCCCCCGAGATCCCTCCCTTCGCACCTCCAAGATCCAGATACCTTCTACAGAAGCCTTGCACTAGAGCAGCGTTCCTTCTTCATGCTCAATAGCTTTCCTGGCAAACCGATGCAAGCTAGGGACCCCGGTGGGCCCGTTTATCACGGTAAGGCCGAGGCGTACGCTGTGCAGCCGTCTACCCTTCCTCACGCCTCCGTCTACACCCCCTCTTTTCCTCCCGGATCTCCCACAGCGTCCCCCAAAAGGAAACTCGCAGAGAGAGGGGGGCGGGTGGAACGAGAGGGAGCGCGGCAGGAGACGCGGGTGAGCGGACGCCTTCACATTGCGTTGGAGGGGTGTTTGCTTCTGGACATGCTCAGAGGCTCCCGGCCCATCGGCAGGGGAAGAGGGCAGCCGTGCAGTTTCCTTGAGGTCAGTCAGCCGATTTGTGTGTGCAGAAGCAAAGAAGGAACCAGACAGGCAGATGTCAATGCACAACCAGAGAAAACTGCAGACGCACCCCATTGGCTGGCTATGCATGACACCATTCTCCTCAAGGGTTCGGGAGGCCATGATGACGTCGTGTTTCTGGAACCGCGCGCACAATTGGAGAGATAGACAGAAAAGAGGATGCAAAGAATTTAAGTGCAAATGCTGCATGATCAAATCAATCCTCTGCTTGCTTGAATCTGTACGTCTCTGCAGGTATGCATTCTCCCTGGGAGTGACAGATTGGGATTCCCAGAATGGAGAGCGAAGACCAACGGGGCGTCTCCCGCAACCGAAGCCAAAGCGTCCTTCCCAAACTTCCCCAATCAGCCGTCTCCACAAGGGAGCAGTCAGAAGGTCCACCCTGCCACAATGCGGACAGGACTTCAGTGCGGCACTGGGCGTCCTTTCTTCGCTGCTCGTTTTGCATTCTCCCTCTCCGATCTTCCCCTTGAGGGCGCTTCCTTGTTCGTCTCCCTGATTGAGAGGACGTTTCTGCCTGGAGGGAGGCACAGCCTGTGGCCCCACCACGCTGCACTCACCAATCCCCCACATAGGTTTCTTGTTCTGAATGACGACTGGTCAGTTATTCAGTCTGGCAGTCAGGCAGTTGATGTATGTATGCAGAGACGACTGCATGGGGTGATGTAAGTCTTTGACTTGATTGGAGAGAAGGATCTCTGAATTCACACGAGCACGACACGTAACGCATAGACGCACAAGAACGGCCACATAAAGAAAGGCAGAGCCGCAGAGAGAGGGGGGGGGAAATTGGGAGGGGGGAGGGAAGCATAGGTGTACGCGCCTGCGTTGACTTCTTTCTTGCAGCCTATTTGATTCGAAGTGCCAGCCTTCTTGCCTCTCTGTTTGTTTATGCATGTGTTTGTATCTGCTTGTCTGTCTGTCTGTCTGTCTGTTTGCAGTTTTGAGGATGTGTTGGCAGGGTGGGCTCTGATTCCTTTGAGCTCTCTGGACTCCTCCCTTCTTCCTTCGTCCTCTTCAAAGCAGGGCTGCAAGAGCCAGACGACCATTCGTTTCAGCAAGGACCTCCTCGTCCGTATCCGCTCTGCCGACGATGAGTGGGGCGGGCTCCTTGGACCCCTGGCGTTGGGGCATAAACTTTGGGGGGGGGCTAGGGCGGGAGTACGGGGGGAGGGGGAGGGGGTGGGAGTGGATGCACAATTTCAGGGGGGGTCTCTTACTGCGACTTTGGAGATGGACGCGGAAGTCTCTTCGGCTGAGGTGCCTACGGGAAAGGTCGTGGGGGGACAGGGGGGGAGAAAGGCCATCCATATTCGAACAGGACAGAAGCAAGAGCAGAAGGCTGAGCATCGAAAAGAACAGAAGCAAAAGCCTGAGAGCGGTGCCCCTGCCATTTCACCCTCCTCGTTCATGTCCAGTACTCCCCATGCCTCCGTTTCCGCATCAGCTTCCCATGCAGCTGTCGCTTCCTTCCTCTACAAACAACCCTTTCCTCTGCAGTCACTCTCATTCCCCCGAAGTCAACTGCCTTCCCACCAACCTGAGTCGATGCGCCCCCTGTTGCCCTCAAAAGGAGACGGAAAAACCAACGTACGCTCTCCCCTGTCGACAGTCCCCTCACCTTCTCGTCTCCTTCCGGTGAGAGAGCAAGAGCCCGAACCCTCAGAGACGGGAGGAGTCTGCGATGGCACTGGTGCTGCAGTCTCACCTGTGAAAGAAAAAGGAAAAGGAAAAGAGACGGCTTCTCGAGACCTGCCATCTTCGTGCCCTCTCCTTGCCTCTGCTGAAACAAACGAACCGAGATCCACAAAATCAGCAGTCCCCCCGCATTCAACTGAGGTGGGAGGACAGAAAAGCTGCACGAGCGACGGACCTGGCAGAGAGAACCTTCTTGGCACTCCCCTCGCTTCAGCCTCTCCGAACGCCCCCCTTCCTCAAACAACATCTCCCACTGATCAACCCGTAGACGCCCCAGTCCAAACAGAGTTCCCGTCTCCGTCTCCGAACCCGAATCCCCCGACCGCCTCTTCTTCTTCACCCCCCACACAGACGCAGGCTCTCCAACCGCCTGGAGATGCCAATGCCGTGCCTGCTTCTGATACGCTCGTAAGTGCAGGTGCAGTCCAGAGCACTTCCGCACAAGAGGGAGACGGCAAGGGAGTCTCGTCCTCTTCCGACACACAGGGGGAGACAGGGGGATCATCAGCCTGCCCCTGCCCACCCGTGTCTCCCAAGAGAGCGGGGAAGCCGTCTGAGTCGGCGCCGCTCTCCGTACAGCCTCCCCCAACCGCGCAGAGTGAGGCCGTTGCCCCGCCTATCTCAGCCGCCGAAGGGGTGCAGTCTGCAACCATAGAAACACCATTACCAGCAGCAGCAGCAGAAGAGGAAGAAGCCGAAAAACAAGGGCCAACGGAGGAGGTGGGACCGCCCGTCGGGGCTTCATCGTTTGAGGATGCAAAGGACGAAGAGACTCCTGAAGGTTCACCGAGAGGGAAGCAAGGCGACGGGCCACAGGTGCCTCCGTTGTCTAAAACTCCGAATTGGGCAGAGGAAATGCCGGAGGGGGGGGAAGTAGAGGGGGGAGCATCCCCAGGGGGAGGGTCATTCCTCTCCTTTGAAGAATCACCCCAGCAGTCCCCTCCGCAAGAGGGATCACCCCGGCGGTCTCCCCAAGAAGATTCTCTTCACCCCAGCAGTCACCAGTCTCCTCCTCACTCTAACCACGCACGTGTGCCCTCAAACCAACAATCCGATGGAGGAACCATGGTCAGCGTCTCAGCCGCGTCTCTCTTAAGGCCCCGACGAAATTCCGGGATTGCAGAGACGCAGCAGACCCAACAGACCGAGTGTTCCCCCCTGACACCCATCACCCCTTTCAAATCTACTCGTTTCCTTGCGAACATCATGAGTCTGAGCAAACTTCGGGAGGCCAATAGTTCGATTCAGCTGGCGAGCATTGAATCAGAACCCTCCCCTTCCGGGGAGAATGAGAACCTGCCGCGTCTGGAGGACTATGCTGATGCTAGAGACTTGGAAGAATTCGAGAGGGGTGCGGGAGACCAGGCGCAAGCGTTGGTGCAGAGACCTGCAGTAGGAGATAGAAGCTCACAGAAAAAACTGAAGACGCGATCGGGGAAGGGGGGGAGTTCACATGATCAGTTGGACGGCAGTAAGGGTGACCAAAGACGCAGGGCCGCTTCTCTAGGGTCCACCCCGGCCCGTTCCTCCGGGTCCATGTCGGGAGGTTCATTTGATCGTGACACTGCGGAGAGGGAAGGAAAAAGTTGGGAATCGGGGGGGAGTGAAAGAGAGAGAGAAAGACAACGAAGAGCTTCTTTGGATCATCTTTTGATTCTTCCATCCCGTCCTTCAAAGGCACCACTTGCGCCCAATACCGCTCCCTCCCCCCCTTTCACACATTCAGGCCACCATGCGTTTGGAGGAGGCACAGGCTCCCCCCTGTTGGCTTCTTTCGAGTCTTCCCCCCCCGCTCTTCCAGCCGCCCCGTTCCCCCAGAATCCTGAGCCCATCGCACTGGAGACGGACGTCTCCAACCCTGCGTCTCCCAGAGGGGCCCCGGCAGAAGCAGAGGGGGGTGGTGGTGGTGCGGGGGCAGCCGATGCCTTCTACACGCCTGATGAGACAGACACGGAGGAGGAGACCCGAATTGCTGGCAATAGAGAGGAAGAAGAAGAAGAGGTTATGGTTACACCAAGGGAGGGGGGTGAAGAGGGTGAGGGGAAGACGGAAGGCCCCTCTTCCGGGGATTTTTCTAAGAACTCCGCAGAATTTTTCAAAGGAGGGGAGATTGAAATCGAAAGAGACGGTCAGACGAATGTTGACGGAGTGGCAGCTGGGGAGATGCAATCATCTAGCATTGGTGGAGAAGGAGAGGTCAGAGCCGAATCGAAAGACCGCCATGTTGGAGGAAGTGTGGATGATGCGCAGACATGGAAAGCGTCATTCGATGGAGGAGATGCGTTTACTACCGACGCTTCAAATTTTCCCGGCGGGACTTTTGCCACAAAAAGCACCTCCCAGGTCCCCCCCATTTACCCATCAGTGATTCCATTCCCGTCTCCACACTCTCCCGTCTCTGCACCCGCCCAGCCAGCACCGGTACCAAGATTAAGAACCTCAGATGCAACTCCGGATTTTGGTGGGGGTATGCCGAAGTCGTCCTCCTCTTTCTCTTTTGGTGAGAAGGAGGGTGAATTCCCTTCAGATCCATTTCAACAGAAAGTTGAACCAGCCCCCCCTGCATTTGCTTTTGATGCTTCCTCAGCAGGTCAGTTTGACTTTCCAGTTCCTCCCGGGGGAGGTGCCGATCCCTTTTCTCAACCTCCCGCAGGTCCATCATCCCCCTCCCACGATTTTGCTTTCGGTGCTTCTGGTTCGTCTTTCCAATTTCCCTCAGCTGATTTCGATGATAATTTTGATGCGTCTCCAAGACGACCAAATCGAAAGAAAAAAGATACAGAGAAAAAGAAGAAGGAGAAAAAACCAGAAGGCATTCCCCCCCGTGAGACAACCCCCCCTCCTGCACCTCCCAATGAAAACGCAACGCCGGCGGGCCCCACAGTCACCCCCCAGTCCCACAGCAGCCAGCCACCAAATGCAGATCCGTTTGCCGATCCCCCAACAACTTCCCTCTTCTCCGAGCCGATATCCCCCGCCGCCCTTCCACGCGGTCCAACCACAGACCCAGACTCCCCTCTATCAAGAGCCCACCCTTCATCCCATCCAGTCTCGCCTTCGAAAGACACCCACACAGCAAACGGATTATCCCAACAAAAAGAAGACCCAAACGAGGAGGGCCCCCCTGAGGCCGCGCTCTTCTCTCAAACCCAAAATGCTAACGATTCCAATCCGTTTGCCTCCCCCCTCAGCATCCCACTCTCCCCCCTAGCCTCATCCAGCGGACCATTGCAAAAGGACTTGACGGGAGGGTCGGGCCCAGGGACCCCCCTTCGAATTATATCGGCAGGCAGATCTAGAACGCAGAGTGAGGGAGACGGAGCAGACCGACCAGAGAAGGGGGGGTGGCGAGTGACTGTTCGCGTTCTCCCGAGCAAGAAGAAGGACAGGAAAGGCACGGGAGGACCACAAGCAGCTTCTTTCTCTGGAAACGGAAACGGCAGATGCGTCGAAGTTTCGATCTCCTCACTGGTAGGTTTTCTTTGGTCTTGACTGCCTGCCTGACTCGCTGTCTTGTCATTGTCCCTTTCGTCACGAATCATTCAATTTCCTTTTCTGCAGTCTCATTTTACCTGAGTCAATTGTTTCTCACCTTGAAATCGTTCGTTTCTCTTCGGCTTCCCACCTTACTGCTGCAGGAGGATCTCGCATCAGGGCAGGAGCGTCAACCAGATGAGAGGCTGGACGATGGTTTGGGTGCAAATCTTCACACAGTGAGAGAGGGGGCACAGACTCGCAGAGCCCTGACGACATCCCAGAAGAGATACGTGGCCGTCCAGGGAAGCGGGGCCGCATGGGAGGAGATCCTCGTGTTCACACTGCCTAAAGTCAGTCAGTCAGCCAGAAAGATGGAAGGAATATGGTCTTCTTACAATGTATACATAGAGGTGGGGAGGACGTGAATCAATTTTCCTACACGCATGCTCCGACAAAGAGTCAAGAAAGCCCCAGAGACAGATTACCAATGGGTATCCTTCTGGTATCGCTGTGTTGCTTCCTTATCTTCACTGTTGGAGAAACGATGCAAATTACCCCCTTTCTCCGTGTTTGTCTATCTGTTTGTGTGTCTCTGTGCCTCTCTCTCTTTCTCTTTCTCTTTCTCTCTCTCTCTCTCTCTCTCTCTCTCTCTGTACATCGGGTTTGGTCTCCATCTCGATCCCTTCACCTAACGTTATGCAGGCCACTGTCGAAAAGCTGAGGAGTCGCCTGCAGATGCGGCAGCAACAGAAGAGACAAGGGGAAGCTCAGACAGACGGAGAAGGAGAAGGAAGGCCAACTCTTGTGGAGGTCACATTCCGACTTTGGAACTATAAGGTCATGCAACCGGATGTTCTTTTGGGTCAGTCAGTCAGGCAGGCAGTCAGGCAGGCAGCACTCTTTCTGAATTGTGCATGGGTCAATTTGTTTGTTTGTAAGCCTGTGAGGATCCCATGCGTGTTTGCGACTGGGTACGTGTCGTCATCTGGAAGGATCCCCCCCCTCAATCCCCTGCAGGAGTGAAGGAGAGGTCCGGTGTTCCTTCCACCTCCTCATCTTTTTCTTTTGTGTCCTCTTTGCTTGTTGTTCAACTTCCTCATTAACCCCCGACTAACACAAACAAAAACGTTACTCGCTCTCTTTCGGATCCTGTCAGAAATCAGCTGTCTGTTTTGATCCATCAAAGTTCCCTTTTTCCGCATTCTGTCTGTCTGCCTGCAGGGTCGTTCAACATCCCCCTGCCCTCCAGCCTTCTAGAGCCTCTGGAGCAGCACATGCAGGCTGTCATGGAGGTAAGAGAGAGGGGGACTTCTATGGAGACGGAGGGCAGCGGATCTCCCCAGGGGGGCAGCAAGAGTCGGCCAGAGAGTGGGGGACGGGGGGGGCGTCCTGCTGTGTCTCCCCTGGATGTGTGGAGGTCTTCTGAGTCCCTTGGGACTCACTGGTTCGTCACGCCTCCGGGATCAGTTGCAGATGAGCACTCGGTGGGAGGCGACGATGCGGCTTTCATGAGTGTGTCTGATGGTGTGAGTGCCCCCTCGTCAGCAGTGGGAAGCCGACCTGTTTCTGCAGGGAACGCCAGACAGGGGGGAGAGTCTGTGACGCCGCTGGGGTCGCAGCCGAACTTTGGGGGCTCATGGGAGGCGGTGCCTGGAGGAACCAGGAGTGCGTTGGAAGCGGAGGTGATTGTCGAACGCTTTTAAGGAGCTGACACTGTCCAAACCAACCTTTTTTTGGAGACATCCTCCAATGAGTGGAACATCATACAGGTCTACTAGTACTACATACATGTAATAAAGTGGCAGAAGTCTGACAGATCGAGTCGCCTTCAAGTCCAATCTTTGATTAATTGTTCACAATGGGAGTCCACTATTGTTGCCAATGTAGTTGCAGATTTTATATCGTTTGAACTTCATTGAATCAAATTACGTCCTAACGGTTCTACGTTTTTGTATATAATTTAATTCAATATATGTAATTTGTATACAGATTTATCAAAATTAAAAAACAGATTATAATTATACTGGGCCAGACAATGGGTTTAAAGAGAATTATGTAATGGTAAAAGATTCTAAAAAGAAAGTTAACATCAAAAACAAGTCTCTTTTTTAGATATGCTTAAAGTCTTATGAAGGTACCGTGTGACTAAGACATGCCCTCATAGATAGAACTAAAAACTTAAAGTGAAACATATCATGATATCTTTCTTTTAAGCCCTATAGTTTAAACTAAGGAGACTAATAAGGACCAAAAAGTAGTTCATCTATATTCAAGCTCAGGCTGCTCCCAGCCTCAGTGTTCTAGCTCTTTGAAAGACTAGTCTATACATAGAAATTATTGACTTCAATGCCAAATGCTAAGCCTAGTGCTAACTGTTATACTAATACACTCAGGCTGGTGAACCGCTAGTGATGACGTATCTAGCGACGTACAATGATTATAATCACTTAGGATAATTGCACTACCCAATTGTTTGTCAGCGTCTTTTGCCACTTCACTATAAAAATAATGCTAGACAGGAATAAGATTAGGTAATTTACACTTAATATGTTACTTATCACCTATGTGGCTTTAATTTTTATGCTCATCGATTTAAAAGAGCAAGCATGTTGCTGCTGAGTCTTGCATAATTTTAGTTTGTTCCTCTCTCTCTGATTGTGTCTCGTCTAACGAATCCTCATGACTCCTATTACCCAAAGTGATTGGTACTTTAGTCTTCCACCGGTGGGGGCGCAGTGGATGTTGGTGGCTGAGGGGGTGTCGGAACTCTGGTCCTGCAATCATCGATGATGGTTTTGTCTCACTGGCTGAAAAACAAAAGACATCCGAATACGCATATAGATCTTATGAAACTGTAGAGTTTAGAGTCAGTGCAACCTTCGACAGGTAGACAAGGAAGCGCCAAGCATGGTCCAGGAAAAGAATAATCCGTTACCGAAGCTCGCTCAGACATCGTACGTGCAGATCATTAGTTGATTTATCAGCTGCAGGACTCCATTCAGAAAGAAAAACAAATCCCCCGGCCAGTTGCATGCATGTTCCAGACTTCACATGGACATGGGCTCCGTTAGAACGCTCTGTCTCAACTGAGACTGAGGCCGTGCTGTTGACCTTCTTGCACATTGGAGGATCGGCTGTGGATTGAATAATTGACATGAAATCATCATAACGTCTCTCTGTATGTCATCCGCATTCATGGAACTTTTTTATCTCTGGCAGCAATGTTCAAAGGATCAAAAAAGAAACGCTATGGATGAAAAGCAAAACAGAATTAGACGGACAGACAGAGAGAGAGAGAGAGAGAGACAGACAGACAGACAGACACACACACACACACACACACACACACAGAGAGAGAGAGAGAGAGAGACAGAGAGAGAGAGAGAGAAAGAGAGAGGACGCACTCGTGTCGCTTTTCCTGCGGTACGGGAACGAACACGACCGACGCGACTGCGGCCTTTGCTGTGGGGTACGCCTGTGAGGACTGGAAGGGAAACTTGAA
>JAHBMJ010002378.1:48918-61418 GCA_018398765.1 Chromera velia | reverse complement strand
TGTTTCTCTCTCTTGTGTTCTCTCTGTGCAGATGTATGCCAATATGCTCCCTCCCGGAAACGCTGCGTGTTTGCTTCTTTACGATACCGACCAACGAGAGTGAAAAATGTGCAGATCTACACTCTCGCATGAAAGCGACCGAATGGCTCTTTCACATACCGCAGTCGTGCGCCCAGTGGAGCACTCCTTCAAAAGCTTCTTGGTGGATGCAACCAGCTGAGGTGGAGTAAGCACATACATACACTGTTTGTTGCTGACCGATTGAGGACAGCTGAGCGTATTCAGAGAAATCCCCACTGAGGCTCTGCACCGTTTCGGCAAGGCGATTGACGGCAGCCTCTGGTGTCATCTGGGTCTCCAGTGTGAAGAGTCCAAAAGCTTCTGAAGCAGAAAGGCGGATAGTCACACAGCAAGAACTGGTGTCAATCGAATCAAAAAAATACCGCGTTGACGCACAGAGTATAGAGACAGACAGGAAAGCAACAGACGTCAGCAAAATACTCAGTGAAGCAAGAAGAAAAGACGAGTACGTAGGGTAAGGAGTAAAGAAGAGAGACGAGAAGAACAGATGAGAACGGGCAAGAAACAATAAAGGAGAAACGAGCCGACAGCATTTCAACAGGTCAAACTGTCAGAGACCGCAAAGCCCCTGAAGAGACACCCACCCCCTGAAGAGATAGCACTCAAACTGTCAGAGACCGGAAAGCCCCTGAAGAGACACCCACCCGTCTGACCGTCTTTGTAAACTGAGAATTCAAAAAAGACGTGCTCCGAGGTCTCATCGACTCCGTGCGAGCACAGTGCCAGTCCCTTGAGAAGTTCGGGGGTTTGGCTCTCAGACAGAGCACAGACAGCCACTGCGAAAGCGCCCCAGACTGCCCTTCTCTGTTCAGAAGATGACTTCATTTGGTCTCCCACAAGGCTGAAGGGGGGACTTTTCTTCTCGACCTTCAAAAAGGCCGTGCAGGGATCTCCACTTTCTGGAAGGTCATCCTTGCTCGTGAAGAAATCTGCACACATGTCCACTTACTCAGATATCCACACACACACACACACACACACACACACAGAGAGAGAGAGAGAGGGGGGTGGGGAGAAATAGAGCAATACAAAAAAGGGCGGCCAGTCACAGAGACCCGCAAAACCGGGAACGGCGACACAGGAACACAAATAAAGAGAGGGCCGAACACCAACAAGAAAACCACCCACGCAGTCTGCAAGCAAATTTACTCTCTCTGAGGACTCAGGCCAACAACAGAGCTAGCAGCTGATCGCAACCACACATGGATGCACGATTCCAAGAGTGATAAACGGGAGCTGGCAAAGGGAAGGAAAGTGAAGGGACTGATGTTCACTTATGGATCGTAGAGCTCCCAAAGCAGAAAAAAATATGCACATGAACAGACGGATCAACTGACCATCACGTTCCTTTGGCTGCGCTCCTTCGAGCTCTTGCGGCTGTCCACTCGCGTCCGTCTCCCCTGCATTTTCTTCTTCTGTCTGATCTCCACTCTGTTTTTCTCCGTCTCCGTTGTCATCCTCTTTCTTCCCCTCTGCCTGCTCCCCACCACCTTCCTGTGGGGTAGCAGATGTTCCATTCATGTCCTTTTGTTCTGTTGGGTCTCCCTCCTGACCCTGGGGTGTCCCCTCTCCATTGGGATCTTCTTGTCCTTCAGCCCCTCCACCCTGCTCTTTCTCTCCAGACTGGAGACCTTGCTCCTCGGCCTCCTTTTCCGTTTCTTCACCTGCAGCTGCCTGAAGGAAAGGGGACTGAACGTCTTCTGCCTTTTCTCCCGAAGGTTCTCCCTCTGCTGCCTGCGTGTCAGGGGGTCCTTCTGCATTTTTCCCCCCCTCCTCCCCGGCGACTGCAGAGAAGAACCCGAACTCCACTGTGCCTTCATTGTCTCCATCTCCCCCTTCTTCCTGTCCATCTCGCTCTCCCTCGTTTTCCCCCGCACTCTCTTTGTTGTCCTCCTCTCCTTTCTGTTCCTCAGATACCCCCTCTCCTTCTTCAATGGGCGGATCGTGTGTGTTTTCGCCTTGCCCTTCTTGTGGCACACCTCCATCTTCTGGCTGTTTTCCTTCTTCCTCCGGAGACGCTTCTTCTGGATTTCCCTCTGCCTCTCCCGATGACTCTGCAAGGGGAAGAAGAGTCACGCGCAGAGCGAGACACACACACCAAAACGGAACAATGATTGCTTATCCCAACGAGATCACTCATTTACCCACCACACACTACCTCGTCAACCCTCACTGGAGATCGCCGCAAAGTCTTTTTCCAATACTGTCAGTCATCATGGTGGAGATGGGGACAAAGAAATCAAAGAAAAGAGATATCAAAGAGCGCACTTGCCAGACAGAAAGAAAGGGAAGGGACAGATTTGACTGAATTCTTCACATATGCTCTTTCTGCTTCTAGTCTGTCTTTGCATACCCATTTCCTACTTCACGCTTACTGGCCTCTTTCCTTTCTTTTCAGCTGTGCCTCCTTTTCAATCTCACTCTATCCTCTCCACCCTTCTATTCTCCCCCCCTCCCTCTCCCTCTGACCTTTTGAGTCCTCCACTCCTTCTTGCGCTAAATTTTTGTCGCCTTCCTGGCCCTCTCCTTCTGGAGGTGCGAATCCAAACGCTGCCATCAAACCATCCGTTTTCTCTTCCGTCTTTTCACCATCTTCCGCCTTCTCGTCAGCCTTCTCCTCTTCTCTGCCCTCCTCCCCTTCGCCTTGTGCAGAGGGTGAGTCTTCATTCCCCTTCTGTTGACCTTCGTTTCTATTTTCATCTGCTCCGTCCCCTTCTGCATCCCCTTCCCCTCCCGTCTCCTGAGGAGAAGATGTACCCTCGTCCCCACCTGCAAAACCCCAGGCTGCTGCGAGACCCCCCTCTGGCTTTTCCTCAGAGGGAGAGGGTTTTTTTTTTTCCAATTTATCCCCCCCTGGTGCATTTTCTCCCTCGTCAACTTTCTCGTCCCTCTCCTTGTCTGCTTCTTCCTGTCCCCCTGAATCCTCGGCATCCGCGTGATCCCCCCCGTCCCCCTCTTCCTCTGCAGGACCTGCTTCCCCCCCGAAACCCCAAAGAGCACCGACAGCTGCGGCTCCCTCTCCCATCCCCTCGTCTTCCTTTTTCTGTTCGTCCCCCTTCTCTCCTCCGCTGTCCTGTCTCTCAGTTTCTTCACTTCCCTGCGGATGCACTGAAGTCTGCTCTTGCTTGTCTTCCTCCCCCCCTCCTCCAAAGCCCCAGGCGGATGCTAGATTGTTCATCTTCTCTGCCTTCTCTGCATCCTCCTGTTCTTTTTCCTTTGCTTTCCCCTCACTCCCAACGGAGGATTCCCGCTTCTCCGCTGGACTCTCCGAAGGCCCCCCAAAGCCCCACGCAGCAGCAACCGCAGCCGCCGGGTCAGCAGGAGTGGAGTGGGAGCGGGAGGCTGCGTGAGAGGAGTGGGAGGCTTCTGTGTGGTTGGAGTTGGACGATGAGTGGGAAGAAGAGGAAGAGGAAGACGAAGAGGAAGAGGAGGAGACGGAGGAGGTGCGATGCCCTGCTTCCTCCCCGTCTCGAGCTCCCCTACCTGCAGAGAGCTCTGCTTCCCCGTCGGACCCCCCGGCTTGAGCAGAGAGAGCCGGTCTCCCTTCCCTGTCCCTCTGACTGCTTGCACTACTACTGCTACTGCTACTACTGCTTGAACTTGAACTTTCTCTGTCTCTGTCTCTGATCATGTGCGTGTTTTCTTTCTCATGATCCCCATCCCTCACTCCCCCCACATCTCCCCGAGGCACAGAACAAAGCACAGTCCTCAGAGGCGAGTCCGGTCTGTCCCCCTTCTCCGCTTCTCTCGCCACAAAGAAATGGTGATGGATGTGCACCTGGGCACGCCCATCGTCATAGATCCGCACATTTCCTCTGCATTAACTCATGCAAAAGTCAACAATTACAAACATAAATACACGGAGACACGCTTGCTTTATCGCACTCGAATCTTGTTTCAAAACATCAAACAGGTGCGCACTACCACGCACGTGATCACTCACACCATTTATCGGGAGGAGGAAGGAGTCGACTCACTCGGGGAGAAAAGAACAAACAACCACTCATGCAGGGAAATGGATGAAATTCTAGAGAGAGATGGAGCGAGAAAGAACAAGAATGGTGTGTATGCCATCTCGCCATTGAATATATCAGCCGACTGACGGTGCAACGAGACCTTCTGTCGGTTTTAGTCTCTGCAGCGTTCCTGAGTGAAGCCCTGCAGCCAGCTGAGGAGACTGCACGAACGACGCTATCCTGTCTCCCCCATCTGCCTGGGCGATGATCTGATGGTGTTTTCTCTCCAAACCGTGCATATCCTGAAACTGTCCTTGTCCCTGCAAAGAGTTCCCTGGGGGGTTCTGCAGACCCTCGGCCTCAACGGGCTGGAGCCCGTAGGCATCCGCCATAAAGACTTCCATCTCGTTTCTGTAATGGTCGAAGATCGCCTCAGACGAACGCTCGATCTGCAGCCAGCACCAGAGGACAACATCGATGATATGGAACGAACAGAGCGACTGCATTGACAAAGAGTAGAAGAAAGAGAGTGACTGCCAGATAGAATTGACGCAGAAACAGGCCACCTGTCGGATAGCGCTTTGGAAAAATGGGCGCACACTCACGTATCTTCCAAAAGCGCATATTTCACGCCCCCGATGAACAAACGCAGTGAGATCCCTGCGCCCAAAACTCGCCATGTTTCTTTGACGCATTGTATCTTGCTTGTTCTACTGGACTGACGAAATCGTTTAAGTGGTTTCTTGCTGTTCGAATTGCGCCAATCTTGGCCCGCACTGCTCTAGGCATGATGCGAAACAGCGAGGTCTGAAAGCCCGCCGCCCCATTCCTCTGACTGCTTTGGTACCCTGCAGAGGAAGCAAAGCTACCTCTTTGGTTCCCCCCCCTGTACTCTGCAAGACGGTCCTCCCCGGCTTCGCCTCCACCGTGGAAGGAGCCGGACGTCTCCGTGTAAGGAGCAGAGGCGAACGAACCTGTGCGCATCTTCAGTGAAGTCTTCTACAGGGAGAAGACACGAAGGATTGTTTTTGTCGGGAAAATAAAATTGCTGATGTGAGTAATTCAAGCACACTCCCCCAAAGTGAGGAAGGAAAGGGGAAGAAAACGAGACAGCGACAAAAATCGCCTGCAGTGCAATGTTGGAATTTCGACAACCGACCCTCTAGCTTCTGGAGTTGCTAGACCTCTTTTCTTCCTCTCCCAAATGGGTGGCACCTCTCGGAGAGTCTGATGCACAGATGCCTGAGAGTGTGTGCTTCATCAAGATGCGTATATATATGCAGCCGGCCCTTGATCGAATGCATGGTTCTGAAATGCATGCATGTATATATTAATCCGGCCGGATCGAATATTATATATTTTTTCAGTGATGCATGCATGCATGCGCTCGTAATCACAGCAGTAAGCCCAAAACAAAACAGCGCGTACACAAAGCGAACTAAAGTCACAGTCTGACTGCATATATATTGTGGGGCAGCTTATTAATAATTGTAATGAGTTCCTGGGATGACTCAGAAAAACGCGGGTGCGATAGAATCAGTGTGTCAGCCAGACTGCGCGCGGTTTGCGCGCGGCGCGGTGCTTGTGACGATCTCCAGCAGCCGTGACATATCGACATTTCAGCGCGAGAACGTACGTCGCTGTCGATTCAAGAAGTGACAATCACTCACAGTCTCTCGATCTTCACACGCTGCCATGAATCACTCGTCGCTGGTGTCAGAGTAGCCCTTGCCTGTCCGAATAGTAACAGAAAGCAAACGGAGGTGCTGTTCTTATGGTCTCCTCATTTTTTGAATGAATGCCTGGTGCAACAAATCTTTTAGGAGACGGCACCGTCCCGAAAAAGGGATTTTCGTCTACAAATAGGAAAGGCGACGTTTTTGCGGGTCTGTTTCAGCGTAACTCAGTAAAAAGGAGCGTTGAGCTGGCATGACCATGCTGTGCAGACCGATTTTTTCTCTGCACTGGTTTTAGGCCGTGAAATACCTTCGTCCTAGCTCTGAGCGCTTCTCGATTGAGCCATGAGGCTGAGGTCTCAATCGAAAACTTCCGAGGAGAAACCTCCAACCGATCACCCTCAGCCCGAGGAGAGTGAGATCGAGACCCGCAAAGGCGCAAGAAAACGCAAAATCCTGGAAGAGCCAGCGGGAGACGAAGACTCCCAGTCCACCAGACCACAGAGTGAAAACTCAGCAGCATCATCGCCAAGCTCGTCTTTTATGGTTGAAAGAGGAAGAGGCAGGAAGGGAAACAAAAACAAAAAAGGAAAACAGGACGAATCTCATAGTGAGAGTTCGGGGGCTTTAGGGATTGCCGTTTCTGAACCGCAAGAGAGAGTGTCGAAAGTGGATCATCCAGCCGCTCCAGTTGCTGCCGCTTCTGAAACCCATCCGAGAATGTCAGAAGCGGATCATACAGCCGCTCCAGTTGCTGCCGCTTCTGAAACCCAGCCGAGAATGTCAGAAGCGGATCATACAGCAGCTCAAGTTGCTGCCGCTCTAGTTGCTGCCGCTTCTGAAACCCATCCGAGAATGTCGGAAGTAGATCATCGAGCCGCTCCAGTTCCTGCCGTTTCAGTTGCTGCCGATTGTGAAAGCAAAGAGAGAATGACAGAGACTGAGCATCCAGCAGGTCCAGTTGCTGTTTCTGTTGCAGCCGATCCGTGCGAAGCAGACGCTTCCACAGAATCAGAATCAGAGTCAGATGCTCCTGCGAGTATCTCGAGAGAATGTGCGATCGACTTTTCTCACATGTCAGTCAGAGAGGAAGACCGAGCTTTTCTGGCCTTGGATCAGGGGGGAGATGAACCGATGTTAGAGTTGGGGGACGGGGGGCAAGAGGGGGAGAGAGGTGACGGAGGACCAGCACCTGATGCAGCAACCTCCGTCTCTTGTACTGAAGCAACGGATGGGTGTGGGAACGGGGAGAGCAGTGCGTGTCGGAGAGACTTTTATCGACCGCCAGTCTGGGAGGCCTCCCGTAATCTTGCAGTGGCAGCATCAGCCTCTCTGTTTGGGGTCAATGACTTGGACTCTTTGAGGAAGGGGAAGGAAAAATTGCTTTGCAGCAGGTGGGGGGGGAGATTTTGCCCTTTTTTCTAGTGTCTTCTTGCCCTTTTTGAAGTTTGACTTTTTCAAGACAGGACGGACACAGACATTTCTTTCTCGTCTCTCTAAGGCAGGCAAAAGGTCGAAGAAAACGAAAGACAGCCTGAGTGACTGTTCGGTTCTCTCTTGACATTCCTTTCTGCGTCGCGCGACAGATGTCCTCCTTGTCTCCTTTTTTGGTTTGCCATGGGCAGGGAGTAGTGCCGAGAGGTTTTCCTTTTCTGAATCGACCTGCTTCGATTTTGTGACTTCTCTTCTTTCGCTCTTCTGCAGTCCTGGCCTGCAGCGCCTTTCTCGTTGTGCCCGTGTATGCACGCACATTGATTGCCTTTCCAGAAATTCCTCCGTGAGTGCCTGTCTCTGTCGTTCGACTCTGCTTCCTTTGAGCTATTCGGTCTTCTCACTCTTGGTTCTTTCATCTGGATGTTTCTGTCCTTCATTGTCCTTTCAGATCGGCGTACGCGGCTTTCAAAGGCCTTGAAGATTTCCTGGCCTCAGCGGGGCCGTACGGAGTCCAGAGACTTCACGCAGAGAGCCTCGAACACGCCTGTGCATGGTGCGGGATGGTCATAGGGCTTTCGGACCTCGACACGATGGTCGTCTGCGATAGAGGATGCCGGAAGGTCTTCCATAGGAGTTGTGCGGGACTCAACCCGCGTGTCGTTAGTGCCTCGGCAGAACACACACTTGAGGAGCTGGACGCAGAGACGGTAGCAAAGCAGGAATATCAGAAAAAGAAAAATAGAGAGATCGCCCTTCAACGGGTGGAGGAATGGAGGAGAGAAGTTGCCGAAATGAAAGAGGAAAAGGAACGGAAAGCAGTAGCAGCAGCAGCAGCAGCCGCAGCTTCCTCCTCGTCGTCTCCGTCTTCTTTCTCTGGTCCTGTGCAGAAAGGGAAGAAGGGGAAAGGGAAGGGGAAGAAGGAGGAAGACGAGAAGGAGATCAACGAGATTGCAGAGAAAGAAGAGGAGGCAGAGGAGAGGAGGCATGAGGAGAATGAGACCGACTACGCAGATTTCCTTTCGGATTCATCTGCGGAAGAATATATCGATCCAGAATTTGCTCAGGAAGGAAGTGAGGTCGACTCTGAGGCTTCAGAGCTTGGAGAAGAAAATGAAGAGACCGCTTGGGGGTGTGACTGCTGCAAGGCAGGCCGCGTCCCATGTGCAGTGTGCGGGATCTACGACGACCGATCGAAGGTCAGTGGGGGTGAGTGTGTGCGCGGGGGGAGGACCTGTAGGGTTTCTCACTTCCTTGGTCGGTCTGAACATGGAACACGGAGATTTGTCCTCTCCTCGTCATACATGGTCCTTTCTCTCTGCAGGTACTCGCGTGTGCTCACCCTCGGTGCGCAAAGTTTTACCACGAAGCGTGTCTGACTGGAGACCTGAAGAAGATTCTCCGGGTAGAAAACTGCCCAGGACGAATAATGAAGGACGGCAATCACTCGAAGGAAGAAGACGGGAGCCTCCGGAACTGGAGCTTCATTTGTCCCATCCACTGGTGCAACAGGTGTACGCTGAGCGAGGTCAGTCAGTGAGTCAGGTCATTATCTCTCTAATCCGTTTCCTTAATCTGTCTCTGTCTGTCGTCTTTCTAACTCACTTGCTCTTTGGTTGCTGTATGCGTGTATCCACCCGTCCTTCCACCGAGTCACCCTGTCGAAATGAAAAAGGAAAAGAGGAGATCGCGTTTGTCTCTTTGTGTGAGGCGCCTTCTTTCTATTTTCTCGAGCCTTCGTTTGCGTTTGTTCGTTCGTGGTTTCTGTCTTCGATTAGAGAGAGAAAGTGGCGATCCCTCCGTTGCGTTGGGCCTACAGGCTGAGGAGAGCGAGAGAGGGACATGGTATGGTGGGAGAGAAACACGGTAAGTGCATGGTTTCGCCAGTCAGATGACGGGGATAGAAGTTCGAACACCCATGCAGGAAGGCTTCCTGCATACAAACCTTCTGCTTCTCTTCGGGATTCATTGCCTCTCCGTTGCGCCCCCTCCGTCCCTCCCTGCAGTCGGACTGTGTGCAACCGAAGAACAGAAAACCGAAGTTGAGGAACTCGGACGTGGCTGCAGCGCCAGCAGCTGCCAGCCCAGGGGAAGAGGCGGAAGTGGATTTGTTCCAGGACAGCTTAGAAACCTCCAACCCCCAGCGGGAACTAGAAGCTCTGGGATTCCCCGCACTCGGGATGTTTTCTGACGGGGATGGACAGGCTGTTTTGTCAGTTGTTTTTACGCATGTTTGGCTTTTCTTTCTTCTCTCCCAGATTCAGGGAGATGTGAATGTCGACACGCTCGAACAACACGTCATGCGGGGTGGGGTGATTCTCTTTTTGTGTGCTTGCGATGAAGAAGAGTGACGCACACTGAGTCGGACGGAAACTGGCGGTCGCTCTGGTAGTGTGTGCGTGCGTGCGTGCCGGAGTTGGATTGGATGGACACGGGGGTCTCTCTCTGTCTGATGTCAATGCATGGATGCCTGTAGAGCTACTCTCTTCCTTTTCCGAAATTGCAAGAAGGCTTGAGCACGTGCCCCATCTCCCCCCCCCCGGCACACGAAGGTAAAAAACCTGTTGCCCGTCTCTCGTTGCTTCACCTTCCCTTTGTTCCTCCCTCCCTGCCTTAATTCGGTCAATCAACATGCATGCAGTTGTATCAAGTGCCCCAGGGCGTTCCATCCTCGGTGCGTGCCTGAGGGGTCCTGTTACGTAGTCGAAAATCGGGCCGTCATTTGCAACGTCAGTCAGTCAGGCAGTCAAGTCAGTCAGTCAGTCAGGGAGGGCGGCGTGCGTCATTAGCCAGGGGGGGCGTTTGGGTGGGGATGACGGCATGAGGGGGCCAGCGAGGACTCATTTGTGGGTGCAGCTGTCTGCGATATACATGCGGGTGCGCGAGTGTGCTTGTTTGATTGTGTCTGTGTGTGAGTGTGTGTGAGACAGAGAGAGCGTGTGTATGTGTGCCTGTGCGTGTGCGAGGGTCTGACGAGCTGTTTCGGTCTTTTCCTCTTGCGAAGGCCCTGTTTGGCATTCCGCTTGTGGGGGGGTGCAGCAATGCAGACAGTCACGAGGTTTTCTATCCCAACAAATTTGGAGAGGCAAGCTGAACTCCGACTGTCCACTCCGTCTGCCTCTTCGACTTTGCCCTCTCGCCGCCTCTTTCTTTTGTGTGGGTCGTGTGTGTGTGTGTGTGTGTGTGTGTGTGTTGGTGTTGGTGTGTGTTGATTCCCGTCTGCAGCGGCACCTCCCTTCTACAAAGGGGTCTGAAGCGGTCGCCTCCTCTTCCTCCTCGAAGACAAAGAAGACAGAGAGGAAGGGAAATAACAAGAAGAAGAGCAAGAGGAAGAAGAGGAAGAAGGGAAAGAAACGATGGAAGGATGCCAAAAGAAGTGTAAATCCAGGGTCAGTCAGTGCGTGTGTGGGGGTGTGAGAGATATGGGGGGGGAATTGATGAAGAAACAGAGTATCTTCTCCCCGGGTCCTGTCTTTCTTCGCTTTGCCTCCTTCTACTTTTCTTCTTGCTGCTGGGCGTGTCCGTCTCCATGTGGTTTCCCGTCTGTGAACTTTCCCCACTCCCTGTCAAGTCTTTTGAGAGCCATTGAGAGCCATTTTTGAGTTTTATCAACAGAAACCAGCTGCTGCCTATCCTTCTCCTTCTCGCCTTCTGAGTGCATGTGCAGTGCCGCGTTGTCCACCGCTCAACTTCCAGAACCCGTCACAGATACTCAGGTCGGTCTTTCTCTCCATGGCTTTTTGCTCGCATCTCGCACTCTCCGCCTGTTTCTGTCTGTGTGTGTGCCCGCGAGGTCACTCGAGGTGACGCGGTCAAAGGTTATCCTCTCTGCCTCTCGTTTTCTTTCAAATGGTCGATGGATGGGCCGTTTTCTTTTTGCCAATGCCTGTCCGACCTTCTGCGTATGTGCGTGTCAGGAAGGCTGGGTGGCTGTTTATGTGTCCGTGTCTATGTCTGTGCTTTGAGAGGTTTTACCTCTATCTGCTGTGTGGAAGGCGACGTTAGACCCCCGTTAGACGATTTGTCCGCAACCTTCGCATGTCTTTGTCTGATTTCGTTTGCGTTTGTTTGCCCTGCTTTGCTTTGCTTTTTGCAGCCGGTCCACTGGTTCTGTTTCGATTGGGAGACGGGAGAGCCTCGATCTTCTGACATCGCGACTGCGAGCGCCTCTGCTGATGTGTTGATCCGCGCAGTGGTGTTCGAACCTGAGCGTGTGAGGGAAGACAGGGCGGAGGCGGAGCGCGAGGAGATGGAGAAAACGTTGAAGACTTATGAGGAGCGTTTGAGCGTTCTGAATGCACAGTTGGAGGCTGTGGAGAGGGAGATTGCGGAGCGAGAGGAAGAGCTGGAGGAAGAGCAGAGGAGACAGGCACGCAGGGCATTGAGGGAAGAGAGGAGGGAGGAGAGGAGGAGGAAGATGGCGGAACGGGGGGAGGGCGAAGAGGCGCAAGAGGAGGATGATTTACCAGATGAAGAAGATGACGACCATGACGAAGAACAAGAAGAAGAAGATGACAGGGAAGCCTATGAAGCACTACATCCCGTCAAACTGAAGAGCTCTGACTACGGAACGGAATTTAGAGAGATCAAGTCAGTCAGCCAGACAGTCAGTCAGTCGGTGAGTCAGTCGCAGTACACAGTCAGACAGCAAACATGCGACAGAAGAAGGTCGCGAGCTGATATCCTTGCAACCCGGAGTTGTTGTAATCTTCTCTCTGCTGCACTTGCTTGGCCTCTGGTTCTTCGATCAATTGATTTTCTCTCTCTTGACTGCTGGTGTATTTGTTCACATATTCGCTCTGTCTGTTTCCTCTTTGGCGCTTGCTTTGTTTTGCCGAACAGGAGAAATTGTTTCATCGACTGTGGTGTGAACACCTTTCGACGAAGGGAAGCCGATGACGGCAAAGCGGACCTGTGCCAGGTGGGCGAGGGTCTCTCTGTACGGCAAAAAAGGAAACGCACGTGCAATCAGTAAGGCTACTCTCTTTTTCTTTGTGCGTATAAGTCTGAACAGTTCAGGTCTGCCTCTTCAATTCCCTCTCGGAATCTCTGTCTGTCTGTGCATCGGGTCGTTGCATGGAGTTTTTCTTTCCTTTCGGGCACCTCTTGTGCTTGTGCTTGGGTTCTCTCCCTGTGTTCGTGTGTATGTACCCGACCTTTTCGTCCTTTTCGTCCACCTCTCTGTCTTTCCGCCTCCCATGCAGCCTTTCTGTCTGTCTGGGGTCTGGTTTCGGCTCGTTCTCCCAATTTTCTGCTGAACTATGCGAAGAGCTGCGAAGTTTTTTCTGAGCTGGCGTTCCTCTTGTCCCACTCTAGTTATTTTTCCTGTCCTTTTTTTCCTGCCTGAATGCAGTGC
>JAHBMJ010002378.1:16418-46418 GCA_018398765.1 Chromera velia | reverse complement strand
CGCAAACGATCGAATCCACACAGACGCTGGCACTTTTCTTTGAGCCCTTCCAGAAAGAAAGAAAGAAGGAAGGAAAACCTGTGCGTCCGGGTAAAAACATGGATCGATACGCAGGGAAGGGAAGCAAGAGTCTGTCTGCTGCCGTGTGATGACCTCACTGCCTGCCTTCCTGCCTTCACCTCTTCAGAGTCGGCTTTTTCGCCCGCAAGCCCATCCGCAAAGGGGAGGAGATCGTTTTCAACTATTGCTTTGAGAGTTTCGACAAGCAGAAAGTGCCTTGCAGGTGTGTGTGTGTGTGTGTGTGTGTGTGTGTGTGAGAGAGAGAGAGAGAGAGAGAGAGGGAGAGAACTTTCTTCGTGCTGTTTTTATGGAAGGACACCGCACTTTCCCGCACATATTGGCTGACTTCATTGACATTCTGTCTCTGTCTGCCTGTCTGTCCGTCTGTCTGTCTGTCTGTCTGTCTATCTATCTGTTCATGAAGAAAAGGAGGGAGAAGAAGAAGAAACATATAGTCTGTCTGTCTGTCTGTCTGTCTGTCTGTCTGTCTATGCCAGCGTCTGTCTGCATTCTCTTAACGTCCAGGTGTGCATGCATGAGCTTTGCTTTTATCTTCCTCGGGAGGTCTTTTAACATCCCTCTCCAGAGATCGAAGTGTAAGCCGTATTCTGAGCCTCGGCCCTCTCTTTCTGTCTGATGGTGAAAAAACAGTGTCTTCCTTCTCGTGCGAATGCGGATTCGTTTTCTTCTTTCTTCTCAATTTCCCTCTGCCTTTCTTTGAATGCATTCTTCGTTTTCTCTTCCCAGGTGTGGAGCTGCGAACTGCTCAGGGTTTCTGGGGGAGAAGCCCAAGAGCCTCGCAAACCCAAACCCGAACCCAAACGCGAAAAAGTCAAAGAAGCAGCTCGAGGCTCAGCGTGCTCGTCTGCAATTGGAGAGACAAAGAGAGGAAGAACGACTCCAGCAGCAAAAGGCCGCATTTGAAAATAGGGGAATGGAACAGCGGGACCAACGACTAATGAGAGTATTGAACAGGGGTAATCCCCTTGCCACCAGGAATGCAAAGTCAGACCCCGAGTCCCCTTCAGATGCTTCTCCTTCTGCCGGTGATGAAGACCCCCTCGAGGGACCTGACAGAAAGAGAGCCAGGGTCAGCAGGGAGGAACAGAGCCCTGGGAGGAGTGATGAGGATGAGGATGAAGAGGAGGAAGAGGGTGAGAAAGAGGAAAGAGCGTCTGAGAGTGCAGCAGAGAAAGAAGGCGACGATGTAAAGGCAAATCAGTCTCCGCACATGACTAAGGACGAGCCTATGTCTCCTGTTCCTGTCACCCCCCTGAAAGCAGGGAGACAGAGTAACGACAGCGTTTCCTCAAAAGTTCTAGTCCGAAAACCAGTCCGGCTCCCTGTTTCCAATTCTATCCCCTTCCTCGCCATCTTCGATGAGGAGCTCATGCCTGTGGTAGAGGAGCAGTCCGACGAGGAAGAAAAGGAAGAGGGAGAGAAAGACGGAGAGGAAGAGGAAGAGGGAGAGCGAGAGGAAGTAAAAGTCAAAGTCAAAGTCAAAGAAGAAGAGGAAGAATCGGAAGAAGAGGAAGACTCGGAAGAAGAGGAAGACTCGGAAGAAGAGGAAGAAGAGCCCCTATCCCTGGCTCCTTTTGTTGCAGAGGAGAGAAAGCTGATGGAAGAGAGAGAGACGGAGTCGGATGACGAGAACGAAGATGAAGACGAGGATTCCTCTTCTGATGATGAGGAAGATTCCTCTTCTTCTGATGATGAAGATTCCTCCTCTTCCTCTGATGATGAAGACGAGGAGGAGGAGGATGAGGATGAGGAGTCATATTTCCAGGACGAGAGGAGAGAGGAGACAGAGAGACTCTTGGGGCCTCATGGAGACAAACACGTCGCAGCCCCATGTCGAGTCCGATTCGGAGGGTTGGACGCAGTCTTCAAGTGTGCCAGTTCATGGGAGGACATGGCGCTTGGCGATCCCTCTGGGAAAAACCGGGTGTGCAAGCTCAGACAAGCAATGATGGGGAAGCTGGTTGCTGGGCACATGGATGCGCGGAGATACTTGGGCGAAGACGATGCAGAGGTCAGTCGGCAGACCTGTTTGTTTGTTTGTTTGTTTGTGTAAAAAATGAATTCAGTTTTTTGTTTCAAGGTCTGCAAGAACAAAAAATGAACACTTCAATGTACTGGAGTGGGGGCGGATTTGCTGTTATGAGAGGGCGTGGCAAGAGAAACTGGAAGACCAGCTATCAGTGTTCTCACTCAACCTTTTCCACTCTGCATTCAAGCGAGCGATAAAGTGCAGAAGGGACACAAGGAATTGTTACACGCAACAATCCGTTTAGTTGTCCCCCTCTATTTTCTTGGTGTTCTAATTCATCCTAGCGCGGAGCAGGTGGAATGAATTTCCGTTTCTTTTGCAACAGACCGAATGCTTAAGACATCAGGCAAAGAGAGAATTTAGCGGAGAGTGCTTAGGCGAACAAAATGGTGCGACACGCAACGTCACGACCAATGCGCACATGCAAGCAAGACTTCCGTCAAGCATGAAGGAAGAAGGTGCATTCCTCTCATGCGATAAATTGACTTGCTCTCTCTCTGTCTCTCTCTCTGTCTCTCTCTCTCTCTCTCTCTCTCTCTCTCTCTGCAGCCGATATTCCTCCGCCAGCCCTGGTTGATTCCGCTCGTCATGGCGAACTCTTCAGAGTGGGAGAAGGTCAGAAGGGGTGCAAGCAGGCAGAGAGGCAGGGAGAATGGCAGAGAGGGCGAACATTCTGAAGGGCGCATAGAAAGGAATAAGAAAAGAGAGAAGAGAGAGAGACATAAAAAGAAGGAAAGACAGACAGACGGAGGAGGGGCAAAGGAACAAAAGGAAAATGAGTGCTAGAAAGGCAGAAGGACGAAAGGTTGGCAGGCAGGCAGGCGCACAGACAGACAAAAGAAAAAAAGAAGCCGGCATGAGAATGGGCGGGCAGATTCTTGGAACGTATCCAAGTTTCTGTTGTCTTCCAAAACTTTCCTGGTTTTTCTCTCCTGTTTTGTGTTCTTTGAATGCTTCTGTCCGGTCTCTTCGATTCCCCACCCCCCCCACCCCCGTTTGTGTCTGCCCGATGACCCCCTGCAATGGGACAGCTGGAGACTGCCAGGCTGGCCGACCGCACACTTTCCCGTCACGCAAGACAGGAGTGGGGGCGCGAGACACTGAGGAGATTCGAGCGGGCCATTGCAGTCGCAGACTTGACTGAGGAGGACGCGATCACCGATGAGGCGGGCTTGAGGACAGTGCGTGCGTTTGTGGACAGAATTTGCGCTGACGAGGTGGGTGGGCGGGGGGAAGGGAATGAATGCAGTCAGTCAGCGTCTTTCTTTCCTTTCTGTACTGGGAAAGGGAAGAGAAGGAGGGAGGGAGGGAGATCGCTGGTGTGGACGCGGCCAAAGGGGGAGTCAGACAAAGAGACGTACATGTGATTTTTTTAAATTCTTCCTGAGTTTGTGAGCGTGCGGGTTGGTGCATGCCGCCACTTTTTTTACTTGTGTTTTTCTTTTCAGTCGCACATCTTTGCTGATAGATTTCCTTCATTCACTTGGGGTCATCTCTCTACGCTCATACGCATCCAGAAAAAAAGAAAGGCCAAATTTACGTTTTCAATCTGAGACTTACTTTTTTTCGGCGCCCCCTTCTTTCTTCCCTCTTCCAGGATTGCCTGCACTGTGGCAGGGAAAAGGCGCCCCCTTCCTTAACAGACGGCGACCTGGAGGAACTGCAAAGGTGCCAACACTGCCAGACGCGCTTCCACCCCGCCTGTTCTCGAAGAATGGCACGATTCGGAAGACACTCACGCTACCTGATCCCAGAGGGAGGGGAGAACGCTCCGTCGTTAGCCCTAGATGCCGAGCGCTTCTGTGCGGAGTGCATCGATAGCTTTGGACGGCTGCTGGATGGGATCCCTGATGAGGTCACAGAGGAAGAGGAAGAGACACAGCAGAAAGAGAGCGAGGCACCTGTTGAGGAGAAGAAGCAGAAAGAGAGCGAGGCACCTGTTGAGGAGAAGAATGAGAAAGATAGTGAGGCACCTGTTGAGGAGAAGGAGAAAGAGAGACTTGATATCGATCTCGATCTTGATCTTGAAAGGTTAGTGGGGAGCGAGACTGTGTGTGTGTGTGTGTGTGGACTGGGGGGGGGAAGGGTGGGGGGGGGATCAGTTGGTGGGCAGAGAAACGAGAATTGTTTGTGCCTCTCTTCTTGAAAAAAGAAAAAAAAGCGCTGCAAACGCAGTGTTTGTCGAGGGGAAGATACAAAGGGTGTTTTTTTCTATTTGTTTCCTTTTCGTTCTTTGTGCTTTCGTTCCTCTGTCTCTCTGCCTTTCTGTATGCGCTTCTCTGCGTTTGTCGACACGTCTCCCTCCAATGTATTTCTCTCTGAGCCTCTCTCCCTCCTTTCTTTCGTGTCTCCCTTTCCCTCCCTGCTGTCTGTCTATCTGCAGACCGGCCCTCTGGCCTCTTCATGAGATTTTCTCTGACGCCTCCGTGTTCGGCTGCTGTCCTGATGAGGAGGAGGAGAATGATCAATCGATTGATGCTCATGCTCATGATGGTGAGAAGGAGGAGGATGAGGATGACAGGCAGACCCAGGAGGACGAGGAGGTCTCCCAGTCTCGCCATGGTGAGATTCTAGAATATGAGGGGGTGGAGGATGAGGAGGAGGCGTACGAGGAGGATTGGGGAGATGAAGGAAGGGGAGGAAGGAGGCAGCCGGGATTCTCTCCTTTCCCGCCTGTTCGGCTTGCTGGGAGAACGATGGGCAAAAGTGATTCCCTCCTCCCTGTCTCTCGGGGATTCCACAGGGGCGGTGGGGCTCTGCGCACTGACCTGGCAACAGAGGACGCTTTGAACATCCTCCTTCTGGCCATGAGGGAGGCAGAGAGACAGGAGAGAATCTGCCTGGTCTGATGTGAGGAAGGAACGAGGGAACGCGGGTGTACAGTGGAAGGACAGGAAAGGAAAGTGATGGTGGGGAGAGGAGCGTGGCAAGACGGGTGGGTAGCACTGCTTTCCTGCCATTACTCGGGGCTCTGGCGGCCACCCTTGTGTATCTCTCGAGAACATTCCTAGCTGTGGCCACACCATACCTTTCAATGCGGTGCATGAGGGGTGCTGCAGCATCTATTTATCTATTTAATTCATGACCATTGATGTGTTGCATGACTTTCTATGACTTAAAAAAAAATAGGGCCAAATTATAGGGGACGAACAATACTAGAAACAAGAATTTTATGAATTATGAAACTTTGTTTTCTAACTGTTTAGCAGTGTTTACTAGAGTGTTTACTTTTTGAAATGTCTTATTTATATAGTGTTATATGCCACAGTGGGCCCATAATGGAACAGAAGCACCATCCAGAGCACCATGGCCGCCGCCGGCCCGCCAGCACTGCGCCGCGGCTATGGCATGTCTGCATTTCAGGTGTGCATATGGCTAGGGGCCACGCGTGGAGTCAGAACTTAGCCGATTTGTCAGAGATTTTAAGCACTGATCCCGAAGTTATAGAGGTTAAGGACCCCAAAATAACCTTAAACAGCCACTTTCAAAATTGTTTCTAATGAGTTCTCAACCACACATCAACCCTCAAAAATACTTCAATAAGCCTCCAATGTATCATTTGCACTGATCCTGAAGTTAACCCTGACAAATCGGCTAAGGTCTGAGTCTACGCATACGCTAGGGGCCGGCCAGTGACAGCATGCAAGGTTCGTCAATGCACAGCGTCAGCGCGCAAGAGGGCTCTGGGGTATTGTTTTGTAAGTACCCCCCGCTTCGCTTTCTGGGGTCATATAGGCAAGTGGCAGGGGCCACGGCAACGCATACAATTAAAATATGCTTTTCGGAACCGCCCGCATGCACACACAAGCAACTCCGTGCGAGTTACTTGAGGGGCATATATTCTAAATTAAATTAGGGCGACATCGTGATACACAAACAGACAGACACTGAACCTCTGAGTCCCCCCTAGCTAAAATAAAAAAATCCGTTTTGCAAATGCGTGCGATCTCAGAGCTTATCAGCTGATCTCTACTGATCTCAGCAGAGCTGAGCAGCCCCCCGAGACGATTTAATCTAGCCCAGAAAGCGAAGCTCTGGAGGGCACTTAAAAACAACGTACTGTTCTAGGAACGCTGGGACATGTATGATTTCCTCAAAAATTTTGATGCAGAAAAGTGAGGGTGCATGGGCTCAAACCCAGGACCTCGTCGTACGTATCGTTCCCCAATTTCGCTTTTCGGGCCATTCGCACGCTTCATATGCGTCAGATCGATTGATGTCCTAGAAAGCGAAACTCTGGAGGGCACTTAAACATACTTAAAAACAATTGCGCTGGGATTGCGTGGCTGGCTGGCTGGGTGTGCATGATTTCCTCGTAAATTTCGACGGAAAAGTGAGTGTGCATGGGCTCAAACTAGCCTGAGCCCAGGACCTCACTGCGCGTGGATCTTTAATCCCTAAAATTCGCTTTCCGGGCCATTTGCACGCTTCGCGTGCATCAGATATATATACGAACCCTTTCTTTTTTTCCGGTAAGTGCCCCGAGCTAAAGCTTTCTAGGGTCACCATACACCGGCATTGCACTGCAGCCGGCCGGCAACGCAATACATGCATGCATGCAGTGCTAAACTCGCTTTCCGGGATATTTGCACACCTCGCTCGCGTGCGTCAGATTTTTTTTTTTAATATATGCATCTCTGTAGCGCGCGATAACGATATTCGCTTTCGGGGCCGTATAAGTGCCCCGCATGCGTACTGGGCACAAGACTTTTCAGGGCTTTTATGCAGATTCTGGTATGGTAGGATCTGCACTTTTTCTTGAGGGTTCGTGGATGCATAGCATATCCCAGCATACCGGCCATTAGTTCGTACGGTATTGGGTATCGTATCTAGGCCAGTTTCTTCCTAATTTGCACTTATTTTATGTTGTATCACACATACTAGGCAAGATGCATACTGGCTCGACATAGGACCAGAGAGACACCAAAGAATTTTGTGTTGCACCGTATGCCTCAACTTGACAGGTTCTGGAAGTCTTCTGATATGAAGCCTGATAGTAGATATAACAGAATCTGTCAATGCTCAATTTGTTGGAGGACATGTTGTGGGAAGAAGACCTCCCCGCAACATGTCCTCCAACAAAAAGACGTCTGAACAGGTGAGTGGGTGGGTGGGTATAGACGTGCTTGTAGCTTGTTTCCAGACCGAATAGGCACTTGCACAACCACCAATTCTTCTCTCTGCCTGTGTGTCCCTTTGAGAAAAAAAAATGAGTTTAGCGCCGAAAGGTGAGAGTTAAGCGCCCCTTGCCTCTCCACCTCCCGACAGACTTTCACGTGATCACTGGTTTCACACGCTACTCCTCTGCTACTTCCACTCAAGACAAGGAAGAGAAACAAATACAGGACAAGAAAACTTAACAAATAAAAAAGGAAAAAGAAAAAAAGAAAAAAGACAAAAAGAAAACTGCACGTGGGGACCGGCACCGTCATGGTCTTTAGACAGGGGTGGGGGGGTGGGGGGGCGTCCCTGCGGAGGGGGATTCTTCTGATGCTGTGTCTTCGTATCTTACGGGAGGACTCTTTCGGCGGTAACCAAACTCTCAAAGTCCCATACCGAAAGAGCGACGGTGCTGGTGGGGCCGAAAACCTTCTCCAGAACCTCTTCTCTTTCTCAGGATTCCTGTTCTGAAGGGGACGGGTTTTGATGCTCTTGGTCATGCGTGGAAGCTCGGTGGGGGATGTCGCTAGAAGCAGAAGCAGAAGCCAAAGCGGAATTGGTTGCTGCGGCTGGGGCGGAGACGGAGGCTGGCATGGGATCGGGGGCGGCGGCTGCATCTGGCTCTGGCTCGTTCTCTTCTGTTCGGTGCAGCCTTCTTGATTTTCCTGGTGACGACCTTCTCCAGGGGGGTTGCGACAACGGTGGGGCTTCAGGGGGAGGGTCTTCGGACAGACAGACAGAAAGACAGACAGAAAGACAGACAGAAAGACAGACAGACAGAGACAGACAGACAGACAGACAGACAGGGAGAGACAGACAGACAGACTATATCGTCTTTTCTTCACTTCACTTTTTCCGAATCGCTTCCTTTCTTTCGGACGGACAGACAGACAAGACAGACAGAGACAGACAGACACACAGACACACACAAACACACACACACGGTCCGACCAACGAACATGCTTCTTCACAATGTCGATCATTTCAAGTCCGAATCACAGAACCTGGTGCAGAAACTGTCGATCTGTTGGCCGCATACTGAGAGGCGACAAAGCGTCACACAACTGCAAATTCATAGTATGTCAGCACTTGATGGAGCGCGTCGTATGCTCTTTGATAAGGATCTTTGCCCTTTCCAAAGAGAGAAGAGGTCAAATTGGAAAAAGCCATCCATCCAGCAGACTTCTTTTCCGAGTGGTCAGAGGCTTTCTGTTTCAGGAGTTCTTTCTCACCCCCGGTTGCAGCGCACAAGTCTCCCCCTTCTCGCAAAAGATACAGAGAAGGGTGATGGTCGAATCCCTTCTCAAAGCTTGGAGTCAGGCCAACAGGATCAACAAGCAACTCGTCTCCCTCAGCCTTTACTGCCAAAATGTTTTTGGAGTCTGCATTCAAGTGGGTCCCGAACCAGTCAGAAAACTTTGCATTGCCTGGCTTAGCGTTCCCGAACGCCATCACGGTCACGTCAGACAGGCACCCTTCGTTCTCTATCAGCTCATATGCCACCAGATTCGACAGAGCCCCTCCCATAGAGAATCCAGTCAGGACAATTCCCCGATTTCCGTGTTCCTTCAGCCTTTTCACAACCACCTCGTTCTTTACGATTTCTCCCGCAAATCCCAACAGAGAGGCGTTGCGGTTGTCCTCAATTCCTTCCGACCCGAACTTCATTCCAGAAAAAACGAATTCGAGAGGCCCACGAGGGTTGAAGTAGGGGAACACAAAGAATAGACGGCCTCCCTCTGTTCCTGCGGGCTCTTCTTCTTTGAGCAGCAGACAAACGAGGTTGGATCCGAAGTCCACCTTGTCCAGCAACGAAAACTTGAGGGTCACCACCGTGCCTCGATCTTTTGAGCTGCGGGTGAATGAGAAAGTCTCCCCGAGCTTCTGCCTGGCCAAGAGGCTAATCAGACGCATACACATCACCGCGATTTCAGGGACCGGAGGCATGCTTCTTATTCCGTCGTGTTGGACTGTCAAATCTTCTGACAGGAGAGCTCTTCACTTGTCGAAAGGTTCGTACATTCAATTTGATGTTAATATCCTGGGCTGGTTGGCGCAGCTCCAGCTCGTGTCATTCTTAGTACGGAGGTTCGGGTGTTCATAGCACGTCCCACCATGTCATGCATTCGATCAATGAAGGTCATTGAAAGATGTGTGGATGTGATATGGATGTGATATATATAATGTGATGTGTGCAACATGCACTGTGCAACGGATTGCAACGAACGCTCCTCGGCCTGCAGGGCCGGCCCGGCCGGCCGGCGGTGCGTCCCTCGGCCCGCTGTGCACACGTTGTACTATAGGTAATGTATAGATCGAGGCACTCACCCTCAGAGTGTGTGCTACGAGAATCGCGTTTTTTTTTTTCCCAATAATTTCGGGGTCGCGAGTCTTTCCGTATTGAAAACCCAATACAGAAAATTCGAGTTTTGCCATTCATTTTCGGGGTCGCGCCGGGGTAGAGGGCAGCGCAGCTTTTGACATTCGGGCCTCTTCTCATTTTTCCGCATAAATAAAAAAAAGAATACCGGCCGGGCCGGGTTCGATCGCGCGCGCTTTGCAACCCGCGCGCGCGCATATCGCTTGCACCTTCCTTCTTCCTTTCACGTCTCAGACAGCTTCTTGGAATACGTAGTTTGGTTTCCAACTTTCCATACCAAGAAACTTGGTCTTTTGGGCAACTGACAAAGCAGCAATGTGTACGGGACCGTCTTCTACGCCTGCATAGTTCCAGTCCAACAAGAGTCCCGTCGGATTGCGGGGGAACTCTTTCCCTTGAATCTCTGAGAAAGATCCTCTCCTGTGGTCCCTCAAGTATGTCTCTTTCTTTGGATCGGAGCTCGCAGTCAGTACTCTACGGGGGCGCTGCTGTGGCTGCGGTCGCGGCTGCTGGGTACTACGTTTGGACGACTTATGTCAGGAGGCCCTCGTGCCCCGTGACGCCTCATGTGATTCCTCGACATATCCCTCTGATCGGCGATGTGGTAAGTTGGGGCTCTTCTTCTGTACCTGTGATGGGTCAGACTGTCTTAGTTGATGTGTCTGACTTTCCCTTTCCCTCCCTGTGTGTGGCTGGTTGCAGGCACGTGCTTTGCATGCTGCAGATCTCGATGACAATGTCAGGGACTTTGAGAAGCTCCAGGCGTCCTCCATCTGTTTCCGTCTCCCGGGACAGGGGTGGGTCGTTGCGACGGTCTGTCCTTCCAATGCCCAATGGATCCTGAGAACGAACTTCGAGAACTATCCGAAGGGACAGGAGTTTCATGACATCCTCGAGGACTTCCTTGGAGACGGCATATTCTCCACTGATGGCGAAATCTGGAGTCAGTCCGTCAGTCACGCAGTCAAGTGAGTGAGTCAACATCCGGAAAGATGTTCGTTCTCTCGTTCTGTCGGCATGCAAGAGGGTGAGGTCTGTGCAGGCCCATTGCGGGAATGTGCATGGTTTGCATGTGTTTAGTTGGTTGGCTGGTTGGATGCTCAAACTCAAATTCAGAGAAGAGAAGAGAGAGGCCTCGGTAAGTAGATGGGTGGGAGGGAGAGAGAAAGTGGGTCCACAAGGAAAGAGAGAGGTGGGAGGACGGCAAATTGGGGGACGAACGTGAAAGGGTATGGTGATGTATATCTGTGAACACCCCTAAACTGGCTTACGACAGTATTATCACTGGTAGCGACTCATGATCGCCCTTTTTCTTTTGTTTTCTATCAATGGCTGGATCTCTCTCTGACAGGACTTCATCGCAAGCGCGCCGCCCCTATGTTTTCTCTGACGATGCTGAGGGACTTCATGTTCGGAGTTTTCAAAGAGCACACAGAGACTCTGATGGGAATCTTGGGGGAGGCAGCCGAGGAGGAGCGGGTGGTGGACATCTACTCTCTGCTCAGCAGGTTCACACTGGAATGGTCAGTCTTTCCTTCTTGCTCTTTGAGTGGATCAATCCAAGCGTGATGTTTCGGAAGGACAACAGGAATGCGTTAGTCAGTAAATGAGACTGGAGAGAAGCAGTTACTGGGGAGAGGACATACAGGAGACGGCACAGAAAGTCATGAAAAGTGAGAACGAATTGTGCTCGGAAAGGAAAGTGAGCCTGTGGCCGTTCTACGACCGTTAGGCAGCGGCAAAGGAATCTGTCCACCTAGCTAGCACGATGCATCGGAGAAGTGCGAGGTTCGAATCCCCTTTGCTTGCGCTTCAAATAGACATCTTTTCTCCCTCTGTGTGTGTGTGTGTGTGCAGCATCGGTGAGATTGGGTTTGGCTCGGAGATGGGCTGTCTCGAGAGTGAAGCTTCAGAGTTTCTCTCCGCCTTTGACAGGGCCAACGAGCTGACTGAGCTGCGGGGATGGAATCCCCTCTGGCGTGTCACTCGTTGGCTTCCCTTCGTGTTTGGACCCGAGCGTCAACTGAGAAAAGACATTCAGGCCCTTGACAGGCTCTCTCTTTCGATAGTGCGGAAGAGGAGAGAGGAGATGATGCGAGGGGAGGAGAAAGCAGCACTGCAGCATGAGAAGGAAAGTGAGAAAAGCAGTGAGACAAGACTGCTTTCACTCACAGCAGAGGCAGAACAAGCCCCCACTTCTCTTGAGACTTCATCTTCTGCTGCTGTCAGCACGCGCGCCCATTCGCCTTTCTTCTCACGCAGATTGGCGACGGGGTCGGATTCCTCACAGGGGTGTGAGCAGATGTCTTCTGAAGGGTCTGCTTCATCAGTCACACGGTCTGAGGCGGAGGGGGAAGATGGGGGAGTGAGGTCAGAGGGGGAGGAGGCAGAGGGAATGCGTGGGCAGCACAGCAGTGGTGCGGGTGGTGGGAGAGAGATACTGAGGGACCTCCGAGAGTCAAAGAAAAATTCGAGAAGTGATGGTGCCCTCTCTTTCCCGGACTTCAGCGAGATGCCCCCAGTGCAGCCACCCCATCCCCTTTCCCTCCTATCATCCGGCTCCCAGGCAGCAACGGTGTCACCTCCTCGGAGGGACTTCCTCTCGCTGTTCATGGCAGCAGACCCCCACATGTCAGACAAGCAGCTGCGAGACATGGTTTTGAACTTTCTCATCGCAGGGAAGGACACGATGAGCCAGGCTCTCAGCTGGGCTCTGTATGAACTCATGCAACACCCCGAGGACGTGCAGAGAGCACGGGAGGAAGTTCGATCTGCAATGAGGGAGGCAGGAGGAGAACTGGACTTCCAAGCCACCAGGGTGAGTAAGTGAGTGAGTGAGTACGGGGGGGGGCGTGCAGGTAGGGGGGTTGAGAGCATGTAAAGACGGTACGGGAGGTCAAGAAGAGAAGAGGGAAAGGAGAGTGACGCAAGTGTGTTCATGTCAAGGAAGTGTGAGAGCATAGCCTGCAGGGTTTTGCATTTCTCGTGCACACCCGAACAGCAGTCGCGTTGACTGACGACGAGCGAACAAGGACACCGTATGTCTCTGCTTCAGTCCTTGCGTATCCACTTCCATCCATGCTCTCCCCGCTGTCTCTGTATGTATCAAAAGAACAAACGTTCAGATCCCCCCTGTTTTTTTCCTTTTTGTTTGCAGTCCAAGCTCCCCTTCGTCACTGCAGTCATCCACGAGACCCTCAGACTCCACCCGTCTGTGCCCAGAATCCTCAAACGGGCCCTCGGAGACGACACGCTCCCCGATGGGACTTTTGTTCCCGCTGGGTCGATCGCGGTCGTGTGCGCTCACACGATGGGCCGTCTCGCGTCGGTGTGGGGGGAGGACGCAAAGAAGTTCAGACCCAGTCGATGGCTCGAGTTCGAGAAACTGCCACCCTCTCACAAGTTTGTGGCGTTTCAGGCGGGGCCCCGTGAGTGTTTGGGGCGTCACATGGCGATGTTGGAGATGACAGTCGCTCTGGCATCTCTGCTCGACCATTTTGACTTTTTGCCTGCCGAGGAAGAGGGGAGACTGGGTTCTGTGCAGGTGCGCTCTGGTTTGACGCTTGCCATGAAGAATGGAATGCGCGTCCGGGTTGTGAAGGCAGAGAAGTGACAGGGGAGGGAGTGGGGTCTCTCTCAGTCAGGGGGAAGGAAGAGGAAAAGAGAGAATGAAAAGAAGAAGCTTCCTCCGCCTCCGTCTGCGTCTGGTCGTCTTTTTCACTCACGTCTCATCTCTCCTTGCCAGAGGGTCCGGACGTTCTAAAGAAAAGACCGAAAAGAAAAGAAAGTACCGTTGCGGTTTGCATGATTCTTTGAAATGAAAGGAGATGTCCGATGGTTCCAGTTGACGAAGGAAGGGAAGTACCTGGACACGACTAAGTGGTTGGCGTGAGCGATATTCAAATTTCTGAATGGGCGCATGAGGGGAACATGAAAAGACCGTTTCTCTCCCTCCATCGAGGAGCGTGCAGAGGTGCTCAGACAAAACGAGGAAAGCAAGACTGCATGGGGGGAGGCCGAGAGAAAGAAAGAGTGACAAGATCAAAAAACAAGGTCCCGTTTTTGACATTTCTCATTCGACGACTACCCGCTCTTTCCATTGAACCGATCTGATGATCGGATAAAAGAAAGAAAGTAGCAGCTCGGATAAAAGAAAGAAAGTAGCATTTCCATTTTGATTGGCACGAGCAAAAGCGTGAAAGTTGTTTGTGCCCTATGTCCTTGCAACGCTACTCCTTTCCTTCCTGCCTACGGGTACGTGTGTCCTTGCAACGCTACCCCTTTCCTTCCTGCCTGAAGTTTGTTTGACGAAATCGAAAAATCGAGGGGTGGTTTTTGTATCGCAATTTTCGATTCTGTCCATGTCTCTTTTTTCTGTCTTCCTTATTTCACGATTCTTTCTCTCCTTCTCTCTTTTCTCTGTCTGCATCTTCTCTTCCTCTAACTCCTTCTCCTAGAAGAGTCAGTGTGCGAAAGCCATGCTTTTGCTTGTGTGACCACGAATTGTCTTTTTCTTTTTGAAGTGCGTGGGTGTGATCGAGAGTGGATTGATCACATCAGACTGTGAGCGAAAACAGAGAGAGAAACGCCACGCCAAGGATGTTCGCAGAGCCGAAGCAGGCTTTTGCTCACATGTTCCTTTTTTTATGCCCACACTCCCCGCCGCCATGCAATCCTAATGCCACCTCCAAGCAATTTGTGAATCAAAACTTTTGAGAGAATGTCTTTTGCGTGCCGAAAATGAAGAAGAGAGCTGCATGAGAGAGAAAGGGAATGAATCGGGGTTGGGGTGTTGCGGTCGCACCGTAACACATGGATGTAACTCCCTCCCCTACTACCTTAATGACCGGCCTACGTGATTAGCGCAGCTCGCTCAATGATTGAATGGGATACCCAATCAGTCTTTCTTTTGCATGCACCTCCACGGGACGAAACAGTACCGTCTGAATGCTGATTGCACCGTGTCTTTTGGTGCCTTCATCTGAATGCGTGCATGCATGCATGAATGCACAAACAGTCGGTGTAGTCCTCCCTTCCCCGAATCTTCTTCGGGCACTTTTTCTTTTTCTTTCCCCTGTCTCGTACCGATATGCATGCACGGTTTGAACATTTTCCTCTTGATCATTATTTTTCACCCAACCAAAATTTTCGCTGTCTTGATTTATCTTACTTGTTCAAAGCGTCTGCATTTTACTTTCGTTCTTTTTGCCGAAACGAGGAGAGGACGCGAACCATAGTAGCAGATTGTTTAGAATCGTTCTTTGTTTGTTTGTTTTTTGTTCAGTTCCCGGGCAGACATGCAGGGTGATGCACTTGCATCCGAGTCAGACGGCAAGAATCTGCTCAGACAGGAGGGGTCTGGTGTTGCCGTTTGGAAAGAAAAGGTGAATTGGAGGGGGGACTGCTGAAAGAAAGTAACGTCTCATGGAGACTCTGAAGGTGCGTGGAAAGAAAAAGACAAGAGGCTTTTAGGCAGCATATAGCCCTGGTGGCCTGATGAAGCTGCAAAGAGGTGAGAGCTTTCTGGAAGTAGTAGTAGGTGCATGACAGCGACAGAACGGAAGATGAGAGGCGAAGGTACGCGAAAATGAAAGCTTGACCGGAGCAGACGAAGTAACGACAACGGGAAAAATCCGGGGATTCGTTGGGGGGAAGTCTCACGCACACTCGATAGACAGACAGACACGAGGACACGCAGGGAGGCAGATAGACTCATGGTTTTCACATCATATCACTTCCTGTGAATGGATGGACGGATGGAACCAGAAAACGGAATGTCCCCTCTCACACACTTCTCTTCTACGCGTCATCGCAGCGAGGAGACCGTGACTATATTACTCGATCATTCTGGAGGATGCGCTCATGCAGAAAGGAAGGAAGGAAGTTGGATGATCCTGAATGGATGGATGGATGGTATCTACCTGCCCGCCTCACTCACTCACTGGATCTTTCTGCCTTACTGACTGAACGGGACTGAACGAGTCTCTCTGTCAGTCACTATGCGTGGCTGTACAGGGCGTTGGCTTGCATCTATCTGTCTGTGTGTGTGTGTAGCTGTCAAAGTCGTTATTTGCACAGACATGTCTGCATGTGGAAGAAAGCCCCTGATTGTCCCGTGACTTCTGATGGTCTGAAACTGCCTTCATGATTCTTTTTCTTTTCGATCTTGTCAGTGTTTTTATGGTGTCGTTTTGTTTCCCATGCCCATGTTCATCTGTGTCAATGTGTGCTTTTGCCTATAATATTATGCCCCGATGTTTGCGCTTCAAAATAGAGTCGGCTTGTGACTATGTCTCCTACAACGGCAAAAAGGGGTTGAGTTCTTCGTTGGTGCGGGGGAGCGGGGAGTCGACGCATGAAGTGCAGCGCAGCAGGCTGTTCCTTCTGTGCTTAACGTTCCAGCGACAGTCTTTTTCTTTCGGGAGAAATAGTGAAAGTTCTTTCCGTAATTGCTTTCTTTCTTTCGTTCCTTGGTTCCTTGTTCGGTACGTCCTTTCCTTTGTGTGTGTGTGTGTGTGTGTGTGTGTGTGTGTCTGTGTCTCTGTGTCTGTGTGTCTGTGTGTCTGTGTGTCTGTGTGTCTGTGTGTGTGTGTGTCTGTGTGTGTGTGTGTGTGTGTTAGTTATAGGCGTTCGTTCTTTCTGACTTTTCTTGTCCGTCGTTTTCCGTCCACAAAAAATATCCGAGAGAACCGGCGGTGGAGGGACACAATAAATCCAATATTCTCTCTGTAGTTGCCAGCAAAAGCTGGTTGGCACCGCCGTCCGTAACCAGCGAGTACAGCAGAGAAATGGTTTTCCCGTTCTTTCTTAGTTCTTCGATTGTGTGCATGTCTACTGTCTTGCACGCATTGAGTGTGCATTCCACTCTTTTGCCGTCCGTTGCTTCGTTTCCCCCATGCTCAAGCGTGTCTCCACTGCTTGTAGGTGAGTGAACCGCTGCGTGTTAAACATGATGGATTTCGCTCTTTCTTCCTTCTTTCCTGCCTGCCTGCCTGCCGGCCTTCTTCAATCTCGTGCTTGTGCATGATAGTCTTGATGTGGAATTTTCCCCACAGCAAAAAGCCATCAATCCCTCGGTGTTTGTAACACAGCTGCAACTGTCGATCTTTCTTGCTGGTGCGTGATTTCCCTTGCTGAGTCTTGCGTGTTAATAAAGAAGTGAAAGTGTCAGTGAGATGAATGAAACACTGAATCAAACGCACAAAAAAGGCCGAAAGGCAGTGCCAGACTGAAAATGACGATACTTTTTCAGGCACTTTTCGAAGCAATTAAGCCCTATAAAGCAAGCTTTAGCAAGGGCAACAAATCGACCATCACAGAAGTCTTTCTCCGCATCTACGTAAACCGAGATATAGACATCACATATATAAGAAAAAAATAGAAAAAAACAAGTGAAAAACATTTTTTTATTGTCTTCTTTTTTTAGGTTCGATCAGCATAAATATCGCCCGGTTGAACAATTGGCGTAAAAATAGAGGAAAAGAATATTTAGGTAAAATCTACCTCTGCCCTATCGCATTTGGGAGTAATTGCCAGGCTCGATCAATCATCATCATCATCATCATCATCATCCCCATACATGAAAAAATAAATAAATAAATTTGGGTCAAAACTTGAATTAGTTTTTTTATCTTTTTATTTTTATATGTCAGCTGAGCTTTGCCAATGAGCTTCGAACTTGAAGTGTGTCCTTCCAAAAAATAAAATTTAAAAAAAAAGTAAAAGTGATTTTGACCAATTAACTTTTTAAATTTTTCCACGTATAGGGAGCCTAGAGTAATTGGGAAAATTGGAATGCTCAATTGGGAATTTGGAATCCCAAATTCCCAATTCACAGCAATCTGGAAACATTTTTTTCTATGTGAAAAACTTAATGTACAAAGCTGTATTTTTATGCATAAACATTTTAAAACTTAACTTGAAAGCTTTCAAATCTGAACACCAATTAGCTTTACATAAACATTAAACCTAAAAAAATACAATTAAAAAACATATACGTTTTGAATTGGAAAATGAATTGGAATCTAATTGGAAATCCAATTTCCAATTATTTTTTTCTTCTTTAATTTATTGTTTAAAATGAAACTATGTTTACACAAAGGTTTAACACTATTTAATTAGTCTTTGGGCACTACGAGAAGTCTGTAAACAAAGTTTTTGACATAAAAAAAATATGTTTCCAATTGGTTCCAATTGGATTCCAATTAGAAATTTTCTAATTCAAAATGCATGTGATTTCTAATTGAAAAATTAGATTTCCAATTGGAAATCCAAATTTCCAATTATATTTTTTTTAGGTTTAAAGTTTATGTAAAGCTAATTGGTGTTTATATTACACCAATCCTGTAGTATCATCTCTGGCGTCAGCGGTTAAGCAATTCACTGAAAAAGTCTACCCTGGTTTGTGGGAATCTAGCCTTTCAGTGCTACAGGTAGTGACCATGTTTGATTTGATTTGATTTGATTTGAGCTTCAACCTCAAATATTTGATATTTGAGGTAAGATTTGAGGTTAACCTCTTAGGGTTCCTCACTGAGTCACTGACTTACTGTCATTCTGATCATTTTTCTCATGACAATAGTTATCAGAACATTTCTGATGTGTGTTTCAAAAATTTAAAAAAATATATATAAAATTATAACTTATCAGTTCCGTAAAAAAAATGTGCTTGTGTGGCAGTGTATATACACTAGTCACTGAGACTCACTCTAGTACTAATAGAGATTAAGAATGTAAAATTAATAGATTTGAAATTGCATATGACTTTTTGTTGATACGATAAAGTTAGAGCACGTACCAAAATTGAGGTGACAATCAATCAGCTTTATGGCACTTCCTTTTCCTCTTCTTCATGATCACTTTCTTCAATATGAATCGAATCGATCGGTGGTGGGAGCTGCTGAGAGCTTTTTCTCTGGCTTTTCGGCTTTCCAGGAGTGGGTGCTCCTGGGCGAGAAAGACGAGAACCGCGCACACGTTTGCTATTTGTTTATCAGACGTGATCGTCAAGCCATGCTGATTGATGAGGTAGGTTTGAAAAGAACTGGTTGCCGCTGCTGTATACTCACAGCCACAAATAGTTTCTCCTTCCCCCTCGGCTCCTTATATTTTCACCTGACACTAAATCACATTTGCCCCCTTTTGTACGGACCATATTTTTTTTACGTACCCGGCTCTAAAAACAAATGTCTTCTTCTTCCCGTTCAACCCTGTCAGATTGTGTGACATGTCTTTATGGGGTGTAAAATGTTTGCAGACGCTCAAAAAGAGGGCCGTAAAAGATGTTCCAGCACCAAAAAAGTCAACACAGCTGTTCAGGAAAACGTTCAGCTGATCGGTTTACCTCTACATGAAGTAAAAGGGGATGAAACGTCAATTTCACTGCAGCTCAAAACGTTTTTTTTTTTAGAGCAAACCATCAAGATTTAGGTTTTTTCATTTGAATCAGCATGCGTGACGGATTGGTGCCTGCAAAAGTTTTTTCGGGACCTTCATATTTGAGGTTGAAAGTCATATTGATCAAATATTTGATCATATTTAATAGGTCTTTAAACACTAGGTCCTCCCTGACTAGATATTTAATTTGAGCTTAAGCCCTACCTCAAATTAAATCAAATCAAATCAAATCAAACATGGTCACTAACTACAGGGAATGAACCTATCGCTTCCGTTTATTGCTCCTCCTCTACCCCTCCCTCCCCCCGAACCCCCCCCTCCTCCCGAACCTCCTCCTCTGGCTTCCTTTCTTTCCCTACGGGTCCCTCTTGTCAAAAGGTCTGTCTCCTAGAACAGCTTGAAAGGTTAAGCCAAACCTGGGAGGAAGTTTTGGTTGCCAGCAAAGTTGGGAAGTCTAAGGACGCAGCGAAGCCTAGAAAGAGAAAGAAAAGGCAGGCCTCAGCCAGACAACCGTGGTAGGACAACGATTGTGCGGTGATGAAGTTAAGGGTAAGAGAGGCAGAAAGACATGCAAAAAACGCACCAAACTGCTCGCATCCGGCTTACAAAGAACTACTCAAGGTAAGAACACAGCAAAAGCGCCTCTTTGCATCAAAACGAAGGAAACATTAGCAAGCTCTGGCAGCATGGCTAGCAAGCGAGGCAGCATATGAACCAGCAAAGATCTGGTAATGGTGCAGGAAGTCTAAAAGCGAGGGAAATGGGGGGGTGAAACCGTCTGCTGATTCTTTCTCTCTTTTTTGGGCTCGTGTGTTTAAGGGAGACGGACTCCTCCCCACCTCTGCTGGCCCTGTGTTCCCTCCTCCTTCTTCCTCCGCTTTTTCTCTCCACATGGTAGAGGAAACCCTGAAAGGAATAGATGTGAATAAAGCTGATGGTCTTGATGGAATCGCCCCTGAATATCTCGCTCTTTACTTTAAATACTCAACCCTTTCTTGCTTTCTCCTCTTTGTCTTCTTTAATTTGTTTCATTCTTTTTCCTTTTAGCCGTGTAGATGGAACGTCCTGAGGATTGCTCCAGTACTGAAGGGTCCCCTTTCCTTTGATTGCAATGAATGGAGGCCCATTCACATTGTTGGTCTTCTGGGTAAGGTTTTTGCTCTTCTTATGGACGTCCGCCTTCATAAAGAGACAAGGATCGATGAGAGACAGCTAGGCTTCAAGAGGGGCGTAGGGATATGGGAAGCGTTCACGTCCCTCTCTTCTCTCATTCTTCAGTCTAAACACAAAAAAGAACCCCTCATCGCAGCATTTGTAGACTTTTCCAAAGCCTTTGATACAGTGCTTAGAGAGAAAATGTTAGAGAGACTGAAGGATGAAGGGGTCAGTCAGGCAGACATCCACATGATTCATTCCATGTACTGTAATGTTGCTGCAAGGGTTGATGGGGGGGATAAGTGCTTGTCAGAGGGAGCGGGTATGAAGCAGAGTGATACTCTTTCTCCTCTTCTTTTTCTCCTGTTTATAAACAATTTATACAAAGCCCTCACCTCTAAGAACTAACAGCCGAATGGTAATGAAGGAAGGAGCGCTTTAAAACCTGTCAAGCTTTCCACAACTCTAATAGAGAGTATTGATTATGCTGATGACCTTGTGTTGTTTGCCTACAGCGCCGCAGACCTGCAAAAGAGACTCCGGCGCCTCGAGGTATACTGCAATAAACACGGACTCATGGTAAACTTGAAGAAAACAAAGATCCTTCGTCTATCCTCCCCTGATCTTCTCATTGATCCCGCTTCCCCTTTTATTTTTAATGGAAGGCCGGTTGAGCATGTTGATAAATATAAATACCTTGGCAACTGGATCTTTAAGGGGGGGGATCTATCTAAAACTGTGAAAACAAGAATTGAATCGGCAGAAAAGGCACTGGGGTGTGTGTTTGGAACTCTTTCTTCAATTAGTTTCGTTTCTTTCTTTTCTCGAATTCAACTGTTCAAAGCTCTTTAGGTGTCCGTTACAATGTTTGGTCTTGAAGCCCTTCCTCTCAGGCAGTCAGATGTTCAATACCTCGATGCATTGCAACTTCGTTTTGTTTACTGGTCATTTGGTTTGTCCCATAACTCTTTTGTCTCGCCCTCTCTTCATTCCTTTAGTTTGGAACCCTTTGGCTGTCTGCTTGTAAAATAAGTAGCCAGCTTTTTTCAGTCTCTCAAATTTATAGAACGCGCTTTGCCCACGGCTGTATGGGAGGCGTGCATCGCTGGTTCTAGTGCCCCTTTTGTATCCTCTACCAAACGTCTGGCTATACCCCTTAACAATTCTCTCCTTGAAGACATAAATGAAGCACGCCAAGAGAAACCAAAAAAGAAGGGGAAATATAAACAGAAAGAGACGTGTCGCAAGATCCAGACGAACCTGGTCCAATGGCTTAGGGAATAGGCTAAAAGGCAGGAAGGCAGCAGGAATAGAGACAGAATCTTCCATCACCGTGCTGCCCTCACTGATTTCCAAAGAGAGAACCCTTCCAGACAGAGGCTCTCCATGCTCTTCCTAGCAGAAAGAAAATGGCAGTCACGTCCGTTAGACACAGGAAACGATCTACATATACATACGCTGTCCCCTTATCTTCTTAAATCCTCTGCGAACATCCGCCCTCTCCTGAGAGCGATAACAGGTGGTTATGTGCAGCAGGGGGAGCTAGAGAAGACCTGCTCGGCTTGCTCTGGCAGAAAAGTTTATGATGAGATCCACTTGCTCATGGAATGTGCGGACATAGAGAGCAAAAGACAGAAGCTTGACAAAATCATCAGCAGAATAAAGAAGCGCGCGCACATTGAGAAACGGGTGAAAATTGCGTAATGGGTGGCTGCCTCTGCTGGTAGAGGAGTGGGGGAGAATAAAAAGAAAGTCTGAGAGATGATCGCTCTTATTTCGTTGTTCTAGCCTCTGGTGGGCATGAGGGCGGTTGAGGAGTGTATAGCCAAATTGGAGAGAGTTCGTGTTAACATGTGTTAATGGATCAATGCGCTAGGTCAACAAACCAACATTGCATGTCATGCCCCGTGATTGGCCAGAGCCTAAGTAGTAGCTCACCGGCTTTAACCGCCTCAATTCAATTCAATTTATACAAAGGTTTAACACTATTTAATTAGTCTTTGGGCACTACGAGAAGTCTGTAAACAAAGTTTTTGACATAAAAAAAATATGTTTCCAATTGGTTCCAATTGGATTCCAATTAGAAATTTTCCAATTCAAAATGCATGTGATTTCTAATTGAAAAATTAGATTTCCAATTGGAAATCCAAATTTCCAATTATATTTTTTTTAGGTTTAAAGTTTATGTAAAGCTAATTGGTGTTTATATTACACCAATCCTGTAGTGTTACACAAAATTAATTGTGTAACAATTACCCTTGACCTTCCCCTTGTTATACATAAAAGTATGTAACAATTAGTGTGCAATAATTTTGTCAACTATCTCTCCTACCCCTCCTGCTCCCGCCTCTGCTCTTTTTATCCCTGCCCTCAGTGCTCAAAAATTCTTCCTGCCGCGTTACTCACGACACCATTACTCTAAAAGCAGCACCTTCAAACCATCCTGAAGAAAAAAAAGAAGACAAAGATGAAACCTGGAATTAATACACACTAAAGTATGTAATAATACATTCCTAAAAGTGGTGGTTTGAATTAATACACACTAAAGTGTGTACTTAATGCATTTCTAAAAGTCATAGGTTAAATTAATGCACACTAAAGTGTGTACTAATTCATTCATCAAAAATTTATTAAAATGTGTAACAAAACAATGTGTAACAAAATATTTTTAAAAAAGTGATTGTGTAACCCTACAGGTTTGGTGTAGTTCACATTTGAAATCTTTGAGTTTTAAAATATTTATAAACAAAAATGCAGCTTTGTACACTAAGTTTTTCATATAGAAAAAAATGTTTCCGAATTGCCCCGATTCCTGCCTCCAAATTGGGAATTTGGGATTCTAAATTCCTAATTGGGCATTCTAATTGTCCCAATTACTCCCAAATGTGATAGAGTATGCTGTAATTTCGTAGCCTATAAACTAGCCTATAAACTATATGCATGTGCGACATTGTGCGTAGGATTTGTATGTAACTTTTAGCGTTAATTGAAAAAAATTAGGCCAACAAAAAAAATGTAAGTCACACTGGCAGTGCGAAACCTTTTTTGACTAGTTTCTTGAATTGTTTCTAGCTTTGTTTAATGAATCATTTTAACTTTTAAAATAAAGAAGTGCAACCAGTAGAAACACTTTTAGAAATTTTAAGGTAGCACTGCCACTACGGCACAATATGTCTTCACGCTAGCTAGTCTGGTCACTATAGATCTTTACCGTGACATGATCAATCTTTTTGACACTTTAATGAATATAGAACGAGCTGAAAATTATAGAGAAATCCATGAATTGATTATTAATTTAGTAGCTATTCATAATTGCCTTGGTACAAGGGAAGCAATAGCTGTTCTTTATGCTCTCACGGCTTCAGCAAAGAAGAGACACAGACCCCTCCTTGCAGCATTTGTTAACTTTAGCAAGGCATTTGACCGAGTACCCAGAAAGAAAATGATTGACAGACTTAGAGAGGACGGAGTCAGTGAGAAAGACGTGTACATGATTCATTCCATGTATATGAATGTGTGGAGAAGGGTGGATAGGTCGGATTGGGTCTTTCCCGAAAGTGCAGGGGTGAAACAGAGAGATCCACTTTCTCCTCTTCTTTTTCTTTTGTTTATTAATAATATTCATTCTGCTCTGAGTGTTGAAGGGAGGGAAGCTGAAAACGGCTTGGATGGGGAATCAGATACGGATGAAAGATAGAGGAGGGGAGAATGTGGAGAGAGCAGCGACCCCGCATCCTTGAGGAGGTAAGATTGGCGGACTTACTGCTTGAGAGCATAGGTTATGCAGACGATCTTATTATGTTTGCTTACTCTTCTTCTGACTTGCAGTGGCGTTTGGACCGTTTAGCATCGTATTGTCAGGAACATGGGTTGAAAGTGAATTTAAAGAAAACAAAAGTTTTTGCACTCTCAGGCTCAGGAAGGGAAATAGAAGGGGAAGTGACTTTTGAACGGAAGACAGTTGAACGTGTAGAGAGCTATAAATACCTTGGATATCGTGTGTTTGAGGGAGGGGACCCAAAAAAGTCAGTCAGGGACCGACTTGAAAGTGCTGAACGCTGTTTAAAGGCAGTGATGGGCACTTGTTCATCCTTAGGTCCTTTGCCCCCTCGATGTAAAGTTCGTTTACTGCAGGCGCTCTGGGAGCCGGTGGCAACATACTCGCTAGAAGCCTTGCCGGTAAGTTAGAGACATATCGTTGTACTTGATGCATTGTAGCTTTGATTTGTGCGCTGGATATTCCGTTTGCCCTATAACTCTTTCAAGGTGCCAACTTTGGTTTCGGTTGGTGTGCGTCCCATGAGAGAGATCCTTTCTTATTGGTTGGGGAGTTTTGTAGAAAGTATAAAAAGAACAGAAAAGGAGGTTTCTCGGGCAGTCTGGGATGCATGGCACAGATCGCTGACCCCGGTATGGGCCAATTTAGCCAATAGCATGCTTCAGACAATCGCAGCAGATCTTTTGAGAAAAGACAGCCAGAGAGGGAGAAACGGAACGAATAAATGGACACTCAGGTAGAAAGCGAGGGAAAGGGAAGCCTCAGAATGGTTGTCAGAATGGTTGACTTCAAGACCTGTCGGCGAGCATAGGCTCACCCGTTCATGTGGCATCTATCCATGCAACTCCCGACTGAGTAATTTTCAGATAGAGAACCAATCGCACCAGCGTCTGGCCATATTGCTTTTAGGAGGAAGGGTTAGAAGGGGGTGGGGTTACACAGTTGAAATACGTACTCTGCCTCGCTTTCTCTTGTCTGGTGCACATGGTTCTCTTTTCACCTCTCTTCTTCGGGCATGTGCTGGTGAGGGAAACGGATACGGTGGATCCTGCGAAGAACACTGTGTTCAGTGTCCTGCAGTCGAAGGCAAAAAGGTGATCGACGATGTAGTGCATCGATTATCTGCATGCGTGCAAACAGAGCAGCTTAGATCCAAACTTCACTTGCTGGTAGAGAGAGTGAAAGAGAGAACAGGAATCGGTAAAAGGGTCTGCAGAGTAAGATGGACTGCTGCAGCTGGGGGAAGACGAGGGAAGAGATATCGTGGAAGAAGAGACATATGTAAGAGAGTTCGTTTCATTAATTGTGGACCAGGAGCCGAAGAAGGCAAGTGCACTGATCGAAGTTTATCTGAAATGAGTGCACGCGGCGCGTCTTGTACGGTTGTTCAGCTTTTAGCTTCAGTCTAGGCTGCAGAGGGTCATGGTTGTTCATATTCATGTAGTGACCATGTTTGATTTGATTTGATTTGATTTGAGGTAGGGCTTAAGCTCAAATCAAATATTCAGTCAGGGAGGACCTAGTGTTTAAAGATCTATCAAATACAATCAAATATTTGATTAATATGACTTTCAACCTCAAATATGAAGGTCCCGAAAAAACGAAGAAAGAGGCATTTGTTTTTAGAGCCGGGTACGTAAAAAAAATATGGTCCGTGCAAAAAGGAGCAAATGTGATTCAGTGTCAGATGAAAATACAAGGAGCCGCGGGGGACGGAGAAACTATTTGTGTCTCACCCCGTTGTCATCTCTCCGCAACTGAATAGAAGCCCAGGAGCACCCACTCCAGGAAAGCCGAAAAGCCAGAGAAAAAGCTCTCAGCAGCTCCCACCACCGATCGATTCGATTCACATTGAAGAAAGTGATCATGAAGAAGAGGAAAAGGAAGTGCCATAAAGCTGAGTGATTGTCACCTCAATTTTGGTACGTGCTCTAACTTTATCGTATCAACAAAAAGTTATATGCAATTTCAAATCTATCAATTTTACGTTCTTAATCTCTATTAGTACTAGAGTGAGTCTCAGTGACTAGTGTATATACACTGCCACACAGGCATATTTTTTTTACGGAACTGATAAGTTATAATTTTATATATATTTTTTTAAATTTTTGAAACACACATCAGAAATGTTCTGATAACTATTGTCATGAGAAAAATGATCAGAGTGACAGTAAGTCAGTGACTCAGTGAGGAACCCTAAGAGGTTAACCTCAAATCTTACCTCAAATATCAAATATTTGAGGTTGAAGCTCAAATCAAATCAAGTCAAATCAAATCAAATATAATCAAATCAAACATGGTCACTATATTCATGTGGAAGCAGGCTAAGCTGCGGCGGCTTGCTCCTTTTGTTTACAACTGCATGCATAGGTTGCCATTTGTCTCTGGTTTCGGAGACCCTAGGCTTAATCATAATTAAGTAAGTAAGCAACCAGTAGAAACACTTTTAGAAATTTTAAGGCAGCACTGCTGCTACGGCACAACATATCTTCACCCTAGCTAGTCTGGTCCTTATAGATCTTCACCGTGACATGATCAATCTTTTTAACTGGCCCTAGGGCGGAACATATCAATCAATCAATCAAAAAAAAAAAAAACACTTTAATGAATATAGAACGAGCTGAAAATAGAGAAATCCATGAATTGATTATTAATTTAGTGGTCATTCATGATTGCCTTGGTCCGTCGCCTTTGCACCTATTCGCACCCTACAGCAAGATCCCATCATTTCTTTTGCTGCCAGTAGCTGCCAGTCACGCAGTGACCCAAGAGCGGACGGACTCACCCATGCATCTGTGGTTTGACCCACCCTTGTTGATGTGGTTTGACCCATGCATCTTATTAAAGCTTTTGATATGAGAAAAAGAATTAAGAGGCACCGCAAGGAAGGCAACGGATTGCCACATGTCCTCCCTGGCCTTCGCTCCCATCTTCATCCATCCACTTCTTCTCGAAGTTTCCTCTTGTCCACAAATGGACAAAAAGAGAAGCAGTACCAACAGTGTCACGCATACGGGCACATAATGTGAAACACGCATACATGGCATTTAATTAATCGCGGCCAGACGAGGTACCCGGCCGGGAATGAAGAAACCCCCTTCTCTGTCTGTCTTTCTCTCTCATATGACACACACAAGCCGACTGCAAGTGAAGCTTTCTCGCTTGATGCCATGTCCTCATTCCTTTTCAACACCGGTTTCGCCAATTTTTTGAGTGTCGTCTCTGTCTGTCTGTGTCTGTCTGTCGCTTTCTCCTCGTTTTCTTCCTCTGTCGCTGCCTTGCTTCCGGTACATGAGTATCAAGTTGTCTGGCTGTCTACCTGTCTGTCCGTCTGTCTGCTTGTCTGCCTGCCTCCCTGTCTACCTCTTTGCGTGTACGTGTTCACCCACTCACACTCATTCACTCATTCACTCACTCACTCCCGATCATTCCTTGCCGAATCCGAAGAAACCCCCCTTCCCCTTCTTCTTCTTCGGCTTGCTCCCTAGTCGTTGTGACAGGAGCTCATCCAACTTATCCACCAATTCCCTTTCCTCCCTCGTCAACGAACTCGCTTTCGGGATGTCCACCTTCAACTTCACATAATGGTCACCTCTGCTCTTCTCAACTCCCAACTTTGGTGCCCCTCTTCTAGGAATCTTGATCGTCTGCCCCGCCTGCGCACCCGGAGGAACGGAAATTTCCACCTCTCCATCCACCACAGGTACGGTGATGCTCTTCCCCAAAATCGCGTCGGTGACACTGATGGGGACTTCTGAGGAGATCACCTGACCTGCACGGGAGAATTGGGGGTGCGGTTTCACTTTCAGGAAAACATACAAGTCCCCGGAGGGACCCCCGTTCCTCCCACTGTTCCCTTCTCCTTCCACACGGAGACGGACCCCGTCCTCCACACCACATGGAAGGTCGACCTCAATCGTGCGGGAAGCAGGGACAAGACCCGCCCCATCACAACTGTTGCACGGCCTCCCTGGCATCACCCCCCGACCCCCACAAGTTCTGCATGTGGTCGAGATAGACGACATACCAAAGGCTGTTCGTGACTGTTTTGTAATCATACCTCTTCCTTTACAGGCCGAACATTCACTCGGCTTCGTTCCTTTCTCAGTTCCCCTCCCCTCGCACTCTCCACATTCCTCCGATCGAGGAACGTTCACCATTTGCTTCCCTCCAAATACTGCCGTCTCAAAGTCAACCTCGATATCTACCCTCAAATCCTCCCCCCTCGTCTGACGTCTCCCCCCCATACCCCCCATTCCCCCAAACCCGAAAAGTTGTTCCATCAAATCCATCCCGCCAAAAGGAGAGACGGCACCACCCCCAGAAAAGCCCCCGAGAGGATCGATCATGCCCTCATCGTCCTCTCCCTCTTCCACCTCCTCTCCCTCTTCCTCTGCTTCTACTGTCCCCGTCCTGTCGAACTGGGCCTTCTTTCGGGGGTCACTCAGAATCTCATACGCATCATTGATCTCTCCCATCACCAACTTGTCTCCACCAAAGTCTGGGTGAAACTGCCTGTACAGTTCCTTGTACTTTGCCTTAATCTCCAGATCTGTTGCCCCCTTCTCGAGGCCCAACACCCTGTAGGGATCGATAACTGTGCTGAGGGAGCTCTCGCCATCTTCAGCGGAAAGGACAGCAGGAGAAGGCCGGCGAGACGGCTGTTGAAGGGGACTGTGAACGAGACGGAACAACCTTCTTTCGCCTCTGCTCAAGGGACTGAACTGGAAGCCTTCTGTGGACAGGCTGTTGAGCAGGGAAAGAGAGAGGGGAAGTGCCCCAAGTAACCGAAACATCTTCAAGTGTCTCTTCCTTTCCCTTCAACGAAGTCGAATGGTTGAAAAGGGGAGCGTCCCGACGCAAAGTGTGCAACGAAAGGAAACAAACAGCTTGAATCCGGATGAAGTCAACTTTTAGCACTGCACTTCGCTTCACGCAGTCTGCAGCAAGCAGGGGTCACCGAGGAGTTCAGTCCGAAAGCAGTCTGGTCACCCGCCAGAGACAGTTAGAGAATCACATCAGACAACAAATCAAAGATCTGAACTCCGACAACCGGCACGTCCCGGAAAGCATTCCTTCGTGGGCCGTGAAAGCGAAGTTCCCGTGCAACTGCGCCGTCGCATGCAGAGACGGCATGAGACGGCCAAGCGTTAATTGGAACGCGGAGACGGTGTGAGAACACTATATATAAGGAACTTATGGGTAGTCTCCAGGGTAGACGGGAAGATTCCATGAGACTGTGAGCTTGTGACGGTCAGAACAGCAACGAAGGTCATTTTCAAACACGTCCACGGACTGTCAAGAGATCGGAACTTCAAGAACCTCGCTGTGCGCAGTGCTGCCGCGAGTCCAGACCTTTGCCAGACAAAGTCGAAGTACCTCTTCTCCGCTCTTCATCGGTCACCATTGTTGGAACCAGGTCGATCTCCCGTGACCGACTGCTCTGTTAGGTTTGTCTAATTTCGTCTGATTGGCTTCCAGCGCATCAATTGGGTAGGGCAAGTAAAGAAAGATGTTCGGTGGCAGTAATGTGAATGTGGACCCTGAGAGCTTGAAGGAGACGACGAAGCTGAGTCTCAAGGGGGCAGTCAAAGAATTCTCCAAATGGCGCAAGAGTGCAAGGGACAGCCCTCGTCTCCTCAGCCTTGCGTGCATTGTCGCATGTATCCTCATCCTCTTGGCTGACATCACCACCGCCCTCGGCAAGCTGCTGACTCTGCAGCCTGTGGCACTCGCCATGACTCTTCACACTATGCTCTTTGCCATTCTTGCCATCGGAACTGAAATCTCAAGATGGTACAGCATGTTCGGGCTGCGCGACTACCTCGCCCTCTGGTTCAGGTTCACCACTCGTTGTGTTGGCAGAGGGTTCTTTCATGTGTTTGTGGGAACTTTGGCCGTCTCCCAGTGGACTGCCGTGACGGTTCTCTGTGGGGGGGTAAGTACATGCTTTCCTCTCGTCTGAACACATGAGGCATTCAGCACCCCGCCCCGGTCTCTCTTCCCCCCCCCCCCCCCCCC
>JAHBMJ010002378.1:4423-16168 GCA_018398765.1 Chromera velia | reverse complement strand
CCGCCCCCCTCTCTCTCTCGGTGTGTGTGTGTGTGTGTGTGTGTGTGTGTGTGTGCACATGCCAGCGAGAGAGGAAGGAAGGGGGCGACGATCCCGTGTCTTCTCCGTGTTTGCATTCGGCCGTGTATGTGGAAGTGTGTGTGGCGACACGCCTCCTCCTTTTCTCTCTGACCATCCCACCTGCCTACGTACCTGTCTACCTGCCTGCCTCCTCACTCCTTTGACTCCTTGTTCAACAACCGGACCATTTCCCGTCACTGGACAGACGCTTGAACCCTTTGCGACGGCGTGTATTCACAGAGATGTTGATTCTTTACTGCAATGTACCCCCTTCCTCGGTCGTGGCGGTGGCTGCTTTTCTGCGGGTCCCTTCCTCCCCCTTGTAGGTTCTCTCTCTTCCTCCCTTTGTCCCTCTCCTTGTCCCTTTCCCCTCCTCTCTCTGTATGTGTGCGCGTGTGCGTGTGCGTGTACGCGTACGTAAATGGCGTGCACGAACAGACACTTCCCTTTCTTTTCCGCAGCTGCTGATTGCCTCGGGGATCTTCACAGCCCTCTCAGGCATGTACGCGAGCTCTCGAGTGAACAGACTGCACAAGGAGCTGCGGGCCCAGTGCTCATCTGGGTCCAAGAAGGGCAACGTGCAGATGTCCGCAGTGGAGCAGCAGTTCAGAATGATGGATGCAGACGGAGATGGGTTCGTCTCTGTGGAGGAGCTGCGACAGTATTTGAAAAAGGACAAACCGTTTGAAGACGGGAGGAAGTATCCGTCGTTCAAGTCTGTGAATGTGCATGCCGAGGCAGAGGAAATGATGGCAATCCTGGATGCAGACGGAGACGGGAGGGTGGACTGCGACGAGCTGTTCGCGTGGCTGATTGCAAAGAAGGGGGGTGCATCCATTGCCTTCGTGTGATGATGGACTAAGTTGTCTGTCTCTCTGGCTGAATAACAAGTCTATGCACAGACAGACTACAGTGTTTGTTGGCAGAAAGACGATGAAGAGTCGCGTTTTTAAGGTAAGAAAAATTGTCCCAGCACACTTTTCTACCTCCCTTCCTGAGAGCGTTTCCCGCCCACCTATCCTCTTCACAATGCGACTGACTGGCAATAAAAGGAGTTCTGCTGTATAGAAAAGAGATGGACAGCCTACGTGTCACGCAGAAACTCTCCCGGCAGAGAATGAAGGAGAGATAGCGGGATCCCGAGCAGAGAAAGAGAAGGAACAGGCCGTAATGGCGCGATGGATCGACAGGCCATTTTTGGACTGCATGGCTGCATGATGCATCTTCCTATCATCTTTCTGCCTTTCCCTGCCCGTAACGAAAAAAGGGGGACGTAACGAGGAAGAAGTGATGTGTCTGCGTGCTCTTTTGGTGTCTGTAAAGATCTTGCAAATGCAAAGCGATCTCTCGACCTGCCTTGCGCGGCTTTCCTCAAACGCAGAAGGGTATCAAGAACTGTCAGACTAGCTTCATCACAAAGCCGTCTCGGTTTTCAATTGCATGCTTAAGTCAGTACATGGATGCATTCAGTCAGTCAGTCGGATCGGTAATGAAAATGAAGAGGGTGTCTTTTCGTGTCGACCAAGGTGTTGGTCCTTGAGTTGTTTCCTTCTGCGTGTCCCTCTTTACTCTTCCTCCTGTGTCTGTGTTTTTCCGCGAAAATGTCCATGACTCTCTCTGCGCCTCCTTTTGGTGTCTGCAACTGGCGCATGTCTTCTTTTCTCCTTGCGCTGAATGATAGGGCCTGAATCACTGGCATGCAGAGGTGCCTGCGAAATGTCCGTGCCCGTTTGTGACTTTCTCTCAGCCTGTATGTCTGCCTCAGCGCCTCTTTGTCTGACTGTCTCTGTACATCAGGTGCATGCGCGAAAGAGATGTCTTCCCTTGCAAGTTCTCTATTGAAGTTTGCTTGTGAAGCAATGTGAGCTGTACACGTGTTGGTGCCTACAACTGGCAACTGCCTAGGTTGGTCTGTATTGAACATTGTAGGCAATCTAGTAGGCAATACTGCAACTCGTTTCCTAGCTCGTCATCGCTGAACTATATAGCCTAAAGAGATCATAATTATCTATTTGGTGGGCCGCGCCGCCGCTGCCGCGGTCTGCATGCGGATCGAGACAGGTGAAACATAAACTTTATCATGTATTCAACTTATTATGTGCTGTTACTAGCCTGTTAATACTTTTTTGTAGCCAAAACCTAGGCCAAAACTTCTAGCAAAACTTTCAAGTTTTTCCGTTCTACAGTTGTTTTTTTAATTGTTTTTCAATAATAATTTCTGGAAAGTTATTCCAAAAATTGATTAAAATAGTTATGAATAGTTATGAACAAGGGGCTAGCAACCTAGCTACTAGCCTAGCTAGCAACGGGATGCGTATAGTAGTTTGGTTTTTTAAAAAAAAAAAAAAAACTTGAAGACTTTTGAAATTTTGTAACTAGTGACCATGTTTGATTTGATTTGATTTGATTTGATTTGAGGTAGGGCTTAAGCTCAAATCAAATATCCAGTCAGGGAGGACCTAGTGTTTAAAGACCTATTAAATACGATCAAATATTTGATTAATATGACTTTCAACCTCAAATATGAAGGTCCCGAAAAAACTTTTGCAAGTACCGATCCGTTACGCATGCTAATTCAAATGAAAAAACCTAAATCTTGATGGTTTGCTCTAAAAAAAAAAATGTTTTGAGCTGCACTGAAATTGACGTTTCACTCCCTTTTACTTCATGCAGAGGTAAACCGATCAGCTGAACGTTTTCCCGAACAGCTGTGTTGACTTTTCTGGTGCTGGAACATCTTTTACGGCCCCCTTTTTAAGCGTCTGCAAACATTTTACACCCCGTAAAGACATATCATCTCAATTTTGGTACGTGCTCTAACTTTATCGTATCAACAACAAGTTATATGCAATTTTAAATCTATCAATTTTACGTTCTTAATCTCTATTAGTACTTAGTGAGCATGTTTGATTTGATTTGATTTGATTTGATTTGAGGTAGGGCTTAAGCTCAAATCAAATATCTAGTCAGGGAGGACCTAGTGTTTAAAGACCTTATCAAATACGATCAAATATTTGATCAATATGACTTTCAACCTCAAATATGAAGGTCCCGAAAAAACTTTTGCAAATACCGATCCGTCACACATGCTGATTCAAATGAAAAAACCTAAATCTTGATGGTTTGCTCTCAAAAAAAAAATGTTTTGAGCTGCACTGAAATTGATGTTTCATCCCCTTTTACTTCATGCAGAGGTAAACCGATCAGTTGAACGTTTTCCTGAACAGCTGTATTGACTTTTCTGGTGCTGGAACATCTTTTACGGCCCCCTTTTTAAACGTCTGCAAACATTTTATACCCCGTAAAGACATGTCACACAATCCGACAGGGTCGAACGGGAAGAAGGAAGCATTTGTTTTTAGAGCCGGGTACGCAAAAAAAATATGGTCCGTGTAAAAGGGGGCAAATGTGATTCAGTGTCAGGTGAAAATACAAGGAGCCGAGGGGGAAGGAGAAACTATTTGTGGCTGTGAGTATGCAGCAGCAGCAACCAGTTCTTTTCAAACCTACCTCATCAATCAGCATGGCTTGATTCGATTCACATTAAAGAAAGTGATCATGAAGAAGAGGAAAAGGAAGTGCTATAAAGCTGAGTGATTGTCACCTCAATTTTGGTACGTGCTCTAACTTTATCGTATCAATAAAAAGTCATATGCAATTAGTGACCATGTTTGATTTGATTATATTTGATTTGATTTGATTTGATTTGAGCTTCAACCTTAAATATTTGATATTTGAGGTAAGATTTGAGGTTAGCCTCTTAGGGTTCCTCACTGAGTCACTGACTTACTGTCACTCTGATCATTTTTCTCATACCAATAGTTATCAGAACATTTCTGATGTGTGTTTCAAAAATTTAAAAAAATATATATATAATTATCACTTATCAGTTTATGATAATAGTTATCAGAACATTTCTGATGTGTGTTTCAAAAATTTAAAAAAATACATATAAAATTATAACTTATCAGTTCCGTAAAAAAAATATGCCTGTGTGGCAGTGTATATACACTAGTCACTGAGACTCACTCTAGTACTAATAGAGATTAAGAACGTAAAGTTGATAGATTTAAAATTGCATATGACTTTTTGTTGATACGATAAAGTTAGAGCACGTACCAAAATTGAGGTGACAATCACTCAGCTTTATGACACTTCCTTTTCCTCTTCTTCATGATCACTTTCTTCAATATGAATCGAATCGATCGGTGGTAGGAGCTGCTGAGAGGTTTTTCTCTGGCTTTTCGGCTTTCCAGGAGTGGGTACTCCTGGGCTTCTATTCGGTTGCGGAGAGATGACAACGGGGTGAGACGGAGAACCGCGTATACGTTTGCTATTGCTGTTGGTGTTGGAACCGTCCTATTTCTGGGCAGCTAAGCATCCAGAGTTGGTAAGTTCGGCTACCCTCTGTGCCGTGCCAGGGCCGACAATAAGCCCCTTGTATTGGAGGTGAATATAGAGAGGTCGGTAGCCTTCCTCACCCGGAGTGATGACTTTCTCAGCTAGGAGGGGGAAGTTTCCCCCTAGCCTTCTCAGCATTTGCGTCTGCGGCCGCCTCCTTTGGTTTCAAATTAGTCCTCCCGCTGGGCCCTGCAGGAGCGGCCCCCCCTCCAGCACTGTCAGCAGCCCCCCCATTGCCTTTTTCCTTGCCTTTCTGGAACTGCTCCACACCGACAGGGAATGTGGTCGCAGCCTTTCGACGCTTGGGGTCAAGGGCATGCTGCAATCAGGGACCACATGTCGAGGGTGATCGATACTCGTCGGGTCCGACTCACTGCTTTTCTCAACCTGTCTTTAATTGACAGAATAATCTCGTTCTTCAGTGTTGGAAGCAGAAGTCTCTGCACCTTCCCCACAGACGGGAGATCGTAGCGGGGGTCCAGTGCCTTGATCAGCTTTCGCAATGCCTCGTTTTCTGTGAGATGAGGCCAGCCAGCACTGGCCAGAAAGTCAGTGGTCAGCATATCATACTTGATTCTCTTCTCATGCGTCTCTGCATATGGTGCGACCACGGCTTCTGCTTCATCTTTGGTGGAGAAAAACGTTTGCACGTCAGGCTGCTTCGTCCCCTCCGCCCCCTCCGACCGCTTCTCCTGTCTTTCTTGGAGCAGCTGCACATGTTTGTCAGACGTGATCGTCAAGCCATGCTGATTGATGAGGTGGGTTTGAAAAGAACTGGTTGCCGCTGCTGCATACTCACAGCCATAAATAGTTTCTCCTTCCCCCTCGGCTCCTTGTATTTTCACCTGATACTAAATTACATTTGCCCCCTTTTGTACGGACCATATTTTTTTTGCGTACCCGGCTCTAAAAACAAATGCCTCCTTCTTCCCGTTCGACCCTGTCAGATTGTGTGACATGTCTTTACGGGGTGTAAAATGTTTGCAGACGCTTAAAAAGGGGGCCGTAAAAGATGTTCCAGCACCAGAAAAGTCAACACAGCTGTTCGGGAAAACGTTCAGCTGATCGGTTTACCTCTGCATGAAGTAAAAGGGAGTGAAACGTCAATTTCAGTACAGCTCAAAACGTTTTTTTTTTGAGAGCAAACCATCAAGATTTAGGTTTTTTCATTTGAATCAGCATGCGTAACGGATCGGTACTTGCAAAAGGTTTTTCAGGACCTTCATATTTGAGGTTGAAAGTCATATTAATCAAATATTTGATCGTATTTGATAGGTCTTTAAACACTAGGTCTTCCCTGACTGGATATTTGATTTGAGCTTAAGCCCTACCTCAAATCAAATCAAATCAAATCAAATCAAACATGGTCACTATATGTAATTTCAAATCTATCAATTTTACGTTCTTAATCTCTTTTAGTACTAGAGTGAGTCTCAGTGACTCGTGTATATATACTGCCACACAGGTATATTTTTTTTACGGAACTGATAAGTTATAATTATATATATGTATTTTTAAATTTTTGAAGCACACATCAGAAATGTTCTGATAACTATTGTCATGAGAAAAATGATCAGAGTGACAGTAAGTCAGTGACTCAGTGAGGAACCCTAAGAGGTTAACCTCAAATCTTACCTCAAACATCAAATATTTGAGGTTGAAGCTCAAATCAAATCAAATCAAATCAAATATAATCAAATCAAATATGGTCACTATTAGTACTAGAGTGAGTCTCAGTGACTAGTGTATATACACTGCCACACAAGCACATTTTTTTTACGGAACTGATAAGTTATAATTTTATATATATATTTTTAAATTTTTGAAGCACACATCAGAAATGTTCTGATAACTATTGTCATGAGAAAAATGATCAGAGTGACAGTAAGTCAGTGACTCAGTGAGGAACCCTAAGAGGTTAACCTCAAATCTTACCTCAAATATCAAATATTTAAGGTTGAAGCTCAAATCAAATCAAATCAAATATAATCAAATCAAACATAGTCACTATTTGTAACAAGTTTTTTATTTACATTTTTACATAATTATGGCATTAGTCATGAGATTAAGAGATTAATATATTTAAAATTTGAACACATGGTTCTAGACATAGATCGGGACATAGATACACTTCACAGCTGACACTTTTAGTTCATGATCACTATTTTTTCAACTTATTGATTGCATGGTCATGCGATAAATCGACTTATGTAGACCAACTTCGGCTATGCAAATCCACGGACTCCGAAGGAATCTTTTTCGCAGTGGGCAGGCCGCGTGAGGTAATTGTGTGTCAAGCTGTCACGGTGCAAGTGCCAGAATTCTGAGAAGACTTTCAAAAAAGAAGCCGGCAGTAGAAAAAACAGACCATGATCTCTTTCAGTTGCATGCACACTTTGCTGGACTGACCGATCTGTCTGATCAAAACATTGATTCGGGGCAGGATTGATGGACCACACGTGAGGAAGGAAAGAGGGGCGGGTGGAGGAAGGAAGCTCCGAGGAGGGGACATGAACAACAACAGGATCATATTGTCGTAGCGATCCACACGTGCGTATGCATGCAACTACAAAGGCCCACACAAGAGCAAGACAGAGAACTTGCATGACAGAGAGACAGACAGACGGGACCCGTACAAGCACCACACACCACAGTGAAGTCAACAAAAGAAAATCCCCCCCCCTTCCGGTTGAAACACCTCAGTGCTTGTGTGCTCTTCGGTGGAAAAGGAAACAGGAGAGGGGGAAAAAAGGAACGGACGAAGGGAAGGGAGTACATCTGCGGAATGCATGACCACGGTTTCTCCTCACAGACTCTTCAGGAGATCTGCGTCAGCTTTCCAATTCCCTCCCAGCACTTAATTCGTTTTTTGTTTTTACACCAGAAAGGAGAGAAGTGCCGGAATGAGAAAAGCAGGAAGGAAGGGAAAAAAGGGGGAAGGCAAGAGGCGTTGGTTGCCTCAGTACGATCCCTTTCTGACTCTCCCCCATCCCCTCTCCTTTTTCTTTCATATGTTTGTGGTCCCTCCAATTTTTCCCTCTCCCTCCCTGCTACGTGCAGATAGATCCTTCTCTCCTCCCCTCCCCTCCCCCGGCATGCAGTCGACCTTCCGAACAGAGCAGAGGCGTTTCCTCTTTCAGTCAGTCAGTCGGCCCTTCCGATGATCATTCAACCGAACACAACTGCACACACACACACACACACACGCATGCAGGGAGAAAACACAACAAGAGAAAGAACGAGGCGGTTTCGAGGAAAGACGCGATTCTGGGTAAGGGAAAGACAGGGCAGAATACACAGGGCCTTGACGGCAGGAATGCAAACAATGCAAATATTACAGACGCCTATGGGCACATTCACACACAGCTGCATTTAGTTAATCTTCTGGCAACAGGTGAGAGACTACGCGCAAAAAGGATCAGGTGGTCAGGCAGTCGACCCCTCAGGAAGACAGCGAGAGATACAGGCAGACGGGCAGGGACCGGGAAATGGGGGCACGCAGACAGAAAAGCAGAAGGAGAAGATGTTTTTTCTCCCGCCTTTTCCGCCTCTTCGTCTCTTACTTCAACACAAAGAGATAGAGGAAGAAAGAATTGCAAACAGCCGTTGAAAGTCCATTTTCTTTGTTTTCTTTCGTCACTTTGTTGTTCTTCACTAACAGACGAAAGGGCGAACGGGCAGAAAGCGATACAAGAGTGCACCGATCAGCAAAAAGAGACTACGACGAATTCCAAGGACACAGAAGGACGAAAGGGAGAAGGCAAGCAGGCAGGGGTACAACAGGACAAATGCGTGAACAACAAATTCGAGAAAGGCAAACAAAGAATCGATGAGACCAACAAAACCAGATCATGGGGGAAGGGAATAGAACGAGAGAAGAGTACATATCTGGCACAGACAATCAAAGAGTAAAAAGGTAGAGGCATCGTGATTGTTTTTTGGTGGCTCATGTGTTCCCATCTTCGTTTCGTACTCCATAAACATCAAGCAAGACGGACAGGCATCCGAACAGACATTTTTTAAATTTTTGGTTTCTTCTCCGTCTTTCTCTCAGACGGACAGACAGGCAAAAAACTAGAGGGACAAGACAGAGGTGGAAACCTCTCCGTGGAAAGCAAAGAAGGATCAGAAGACAGACAGACGGACGGAGCAAAAAAACGAAAAAGAATCGACAGAGGCAACCGGAAGAAAAAGCATCACGGCGAGTATAGCTAACGATATGATAACTCGACGGAACACTTTGACACTCAGAAAAAGAAAGAGCCAAAGGACTGACTGGAGCTTCCACCTCCGGGGGGCTGTCTGACTCGCACGGAGCTCTTCTCTGCCTGTGCGGTTGTGGTCTCTGAGGAGGGCATGCTCCCTGCAGGCTTCCCTGCGACCTCTGCAGGCTTCTCCTGGACGGGGGCAGGGTTGGGCCTCTGCTGCTGCACCTCCTCTGTAGGCGCGCCTCCTGTCTCTCCCTCCTTCCCCTTGAAGGTGGGCTTAGCAGTGGCAGCAGCGGGTTGCTCTGAGAACATCACAAGAAGAGGAGTTTCAACGACCAGAATAGGTGAAGTTATTTTTCCTTGACTGCAGTTTTCTTATTTTTCAAAGGTCCAAAAAGAAAAAGAGCAACACAACCCTCCCCATATCTCTCTGATCCGTCAACCCACCACGTACCGTCTCCAAAGGAAATGGACGTATTGCCTCCGGGAGGTGCGAAGAGACGGGTAGAGGGCTTTCCCCTGACGAATTGGTTGTCTGCCACGTCAGCTGCAGGCAGGAGGGAAAGGGGGAGGGGTGAAAGGGGGAGACGGGAACGGAGTACATAGTCAGAGCGAAGCAGATCCCGACATCGATCAATCGTACATCCTGACAAGTAGCGGGACGACAGGAGATCACTCTGCAACCCTGACACGGGCAGAAAAATCCCAAAAAGAAGATTGCGAAGGAAGCAAAGCCAGAAAACGTCAGTTGATCAAGCACAACCAACCCATCTCGAATGTTGCAGTCGCACCGAGTCAGAAGGTCGATATTGATTTCGAACGTAATGACAAAAGACACTTGTTATTTCTCGAGTAGGGAGAAGCTGCTTCACTTTCAGGCTCTTCTGGAGAAACTGCACTTCACAATGGCACCCAAGAGTCAGATTGCCAGGCCTCTTTCGCGGTGCCTTTGAGGTTTGGCCGGTTAATTGGGAAATGTTGGGAAATCTTGGGGACATTGGAGTTGTCGGATTTTTTTTTCTTTGTCGATCTATGTACGTCGATCATCGTCGATCTGCATGTGGATGAATTTCGCTTTTTTTTTTTCGGCCTGCATGGTCATGCAATCCGCGCAAGCTAGTGACAAAATCGGTCGGAGTTTTGTGTTGGGCGCAAAACGAGTGCGCGTGTATTTTCCGCAAGCAACATCGCAACATGTACTTAGATTTTTTGCATGTGCAACACGCATGCATGAAAAGCCATCTGCATGTTCATCTTAATTCCCTAAATCAGTTCGAGCTCACGCCGAGATGCAGCGCGGTACAGCTAGGGATCTTCAGCGAAGTTCTATTCTTCAGGTGGGTGGATTGCCTTCGAGCTATATAGACCGATGGGGAGGCATCGCGGAGTCGTTGAGAAACAGTTCATCTGAACTTTCAGCTGCATTAACGTGTTGTTTTAACACATAAGTGCGACACTGCCGGAGAAAGCTGTTTGTTCACCAGGCACGCCCTGCAGACGGCCTTTGGTCTCTCTACTGTCCCCTCGAGCACAAGGCGATGCGAAAACACTACGAGAGCACCATCTCACCTCGAGTGGAGGTGGGGGTGGGGGTCTTGGATGCGTACTCCGATGCGGGAGCGGGCGCGCCCGAAGGTGAGGACCGGAATGCTGAGCCCAAAGACTCGGGGCCCCTTCTCTCGAGTGCCCCCCTTTCTGACTCCGACGCTTCTTCTTCTTCCCCACATAGTCCAGTGAGATCCGCAGGAGGGAAGGGATCGGGACGGTCTAGTAGCAGAGGGGGGAAGTCAAGCAGACTCAGTACACAAGGCAAGTCTCAAGGCTCGGGGAAGTCTGGAGCGTCGTACAGGGACTCTCGGCTACAAGGTGAGAGTCGCGTGTGGGCATCCGGAATGAAGAAGGGGGCCGGCCCAAACGGGTGGAATGAAGGTGTGGATGCGGACGGATGGGAGACCGATACCCAAGCAATGACATACGAGGATGGGTACGGGCAGGACGAGGAACCGGTTGGGGACATGGACGGTCAAGTGCAAGTCCTGCCGCCCCCCGAGGAGGAGCCGGAGGAGCCTGAGCTCCTCTTGTTCGTCACTCTTCTCACCGGCATTCTCCTGCCGTGTGCGTGCTGCTGTGGGTGTCTGTATGGTCTGACGTTCCACCCGAATCGAAAACAGCGAAACGTGAAACAGCTTGTGATTGTCAACCTGGCTGCTTTCTGCGTCGTTCTGGTAGTCGTTATTGCCATCATTGTTGCGAACATGTCGGTTGTCGCTGCGATGCTGCCCGGGGTGCGCAGGGCCCTCCAGCCGTACGAAGCGGGGGTGTTGAGCCTCCGAGAGGGGGTCAGACAGTGCGAAGTGTCCAGGGTGTCGCGGCTCGCTCTACACTTCAGACGCGCCACTTATGACAGAAATGACACGCTGGCAGGTCAGTCACATTTCTGAAATTCATTTGCGTCTGCATGCACCCATATGCTACTGCGTACTTGTCTTCTGCCTCTTGTAAAAAGATCAAGCGACGAAAGAGGTCTGAGAGTCTCACTTAGGCAGTTCATCGTCTCCCTGCATGTCTTCCTTCTACATGCCTTCTTTGTCTGTCATGTCCAAGCTGAGGAAGAAAGAAAAGCTGTTCGTCGTATATCCTGCCTGCGTTGGAATGTGCTTGAACCGTCCCACTCGAGATGGAAACGAAAGACCAGATTTACTGACTCTTGTTGTTGTGTCATCTGTCACTGTCACCGTGTCTATTCATACAGGGCTCCAGGCAGCAGGCCTCGAGTCGGTGGTGGAGCACACGACGGACGTTCCCGATCTGGACGGACCCCTCAAGAGCTTTCTTTTGGTCAGTGGGGGGGCTTACTGTACAGAAGGGCACGATGGGTGGAAGGAAAAAGTCTGAATGCGTGGGAGTTGACATGACTCGGTGAGAGGTCGACAGGGGAGATTGAAAGGCAGGGGTGGAAAGAATGGGCGAGTAGTGTGCCTGCATTCGCATGTCAACGGAGACTCGATCCCTTTCTCATGTATGCATTCGCTTTGTGGGCCTCTCTCTCTTTCCTTTTTCGTGTGTGTGGGGGGTG
>JAHBMJ010002377.1:0-19561 GCA_018398765.1 Chromera velia | reverse complement strand
GAGAGAGAGAGAGAGAGAGAGAGAGAGAGATTGTGTGTGTGTGTGTGTGTGTGTGTGTGTGTGTGTGTGTGTGTGTATTTCTTTCATCTAGGTCTGTCATAGTCCGTCATCTCTGTGTTTCAATATGTCTATATGACCTAAGGTTACTCTAGGTCTATGTCAGACACTGATAGACACTCTGCCAACTATATAGTACATTCCACAATATCTCAAGTTATATAGATCTGGAGACTTATTTCTTGTGATCTAAAAAGAGTTAGGGTTCATTCATTCTGTCTGAATCTATCATTCAGTCAAGAGTCGCATGCGGGCGGCGGCCCCGGCATGAATTGGGCCCCCCCGGTGCCACTTCGGGGGGGTAATTTGAAATGAGCCGAATAGTCGGCTGTCTGAACAACAGACACACAGAACTTCCTTTTACAACTGTACTGACATAAGACCTGTAGAAAAACGGCGCAAAACGATGGTCAGACTGTCGAGAACCAGTGTTTTGTGTTTGTCTTGAACATAAGCAAGCATGAGTCGAGAAAACCCTGCTGCGTCTGAGGGCAGATTTGCTGCCCCAGATCCTCTGCCACCTCAGCATGATGGTCGTTCTAGAAGCAGTCATTCCCTTGATTCTGTGCCTCCTTCAACCGTTGGCAGAGCACAGCGTGGATCGGCGCTCCAGCCGGAAGCTCCTCGAAGATCTCCTCGAATTGAACGGACGAGGCGGACCGGTCGAACTGTCAACTACGCTGACATGCTCACTGGTGCGGATCACCACAAGTCAGGTGACGGCAGCATCCGGCCGGGAAGTCAGTCGTTGCATTCTGTCCCCATCTTGAGCACTACGAGCTGGCACCACATACCTTCTTCGACTATACATACATAGATACATATACACACATATATGCATATATCTGTGCTTGCCGTCTCCTTCAGGTTCACGTGCCTCCGTTTCTTCTTCAAGCGCTCCTTCCGGATTGAGGCCGAGAGGGAGCAGACCTGTGGGTTCTTTTGGCTGTGCTTGTGACCGGTGCAAAGGCCGGTTCCACCGAGCACAGCTCCAAGAGGTCAAGTTGCGGGTTTGTGGGAGATGTGCCGAAAGCCTTCGTGCGGTGTGTGAAGACGCTTGCACCTCTCCGGAGCTAAGGAAGCGGAGAAAGAAGAAAGAGCACCCCGGAGAGCAGTAAGCAGATGCAGTTGCAGGTGTGGAGGGGGCGTCACCGACCTTTGGCATGGGAGGGGACTCACCCGGGGGAAGCGACTCGCCAGCGGTTGGTCTTCTTCCCCCGCCAGCCCAGCCGTTATCTTCTCTGGGTGCGGCAATGCAAAGTATGGCTGCACAGGCAGTAGCAGCAAGCGCACGGGCTCAAGAAGAAGCACAGCATCCTCATAGGATTCACCCGTATCTTACAGGTCAGGAAATGAATAAATGGGGGGGCGCCCCCTGAAAACGCCTCCCTTAATTCCTCCCTCCCTTCCTCTCTGTCCCTCTCCCCTTCTCTCTCTCTCACATGTTCTTTTGAGCACAGGCTCTCCTAGGTGCTAGTGGAGAGACAGAAAGTGGGGGGTACGCCCCTAATTGCAGAGCGCTGCCCATTTTTCTTTTTCTATCTTCCTAATTTTCTCTCGGTGTGTGTGTGTGTGTGTGTGTGTGTGTGTGTGTGTGTCTCAATCGCACTGATTTTTATTATGATGTTTCCCCTGTGCGTCGCTATGCTTGCAGGATAGCGCAACCTTGTGCATTCCCCTTTTTTGAAGACACGAAGCCCAGGGGGGAGGAGTTGGCAGTACAAGGGGTTGAGGAGTGGAGTCCGCTATCCTCTACTTAAGAGGATTGAAGAGGAAGGGGAAGGGGGAATGGAGCAGGTTGTTAAGGCCCTTGAGGATGGCCCTGTACGGAGGTCCAGGGAGAAGACGGTCCAATTTATGAACGGCTGGAGACGTCTGGGTTCCCGAAGAAGAGAGAAGCCAGAAGAGAATCTGTTTGCGCGTAGGGGCACGTACACAGGAGCAGGGTTAGCTCGAGTGCTGCATCGAGCAACCATCGAGATGTGGGATTGCATGTTGGGGACTTCAAATATGGAGCCTGAGGAAAGAGCGAATGCCCTCACAGCAGCAGCGACATCGCTAGTGACGTCATGCAGTGCAATCAAGCCAGATGTGGTGACGAAGGCAATATACGCAGCAGGCACCGGGGCGGTGCAAGTGCAAGTCACCGACTGCGAGAGGACTTCCTGAAAGAACCTGACATCCTATGAACGATACAAAGCAGGAAGAGAGAGAAAGATTAACAGATTGGGTTCGAAACGATTGTGGGGTCGTTTTTTTGAATGTAAGGCACAAGCGAAGACAAGAGACGAATGGACCCATTTTGTTATTATGGAGGGTCTCTCTCGGGGGAAGCTACAACGGTAGAAAAACTTTGTAAAGGATGCTTCCATTCTGTCTGTGAAAGAGGTTCGTATGTAAGCACTTCATCAATTTTGTTCATTTATTTAGTTTTTTTGTCCTATCAAATTTTAATTGTTTTTTGTCCCACCCATAAAAAAAAGATTTTTTTTTGTCCCATCAAAAAAAGAAATATTTGTTTTTGTCCCACAAACAAAAAGCTTTTTGTCTCACCAGTAATATGTAAAAATATTTTAAAATATTTTTACAGGTGTTTGCTCCTTTGACCGCTCTGCAAAAAAAACTGCGAGAGAAAGGCTTCTTCAAGCCAATGAGCAGAGTGCTGCAGAAGGTTGCCAAAAAGTACACTAGCAAGTCACAAGACGACTATTTTCAGCCGTTTGTTGGTGACATCAAAGTGCTCCTCGATCTTCTATTGAGTGACAAGTTCGCCTATGAGTTCCTCACCAAGAATGGTGTGATCACTAAGGAGAAAAGAACCGTCATAACGACTACTCCTGAAGGTCTGGAGATCGAGGAGGAGATCGAGGAAGAGGTTGTCAACATCGAGCTGTGTATGTCAGTTGATGGGAATTGGGCTACTAGACTGAAAGCTGGGGGGGCCTGTATTTCTATCCTAGTCCGCCCACTTTCCTGACCCGAGAATGCTCTTTTTTCGAAAGAGTTTTCTTTCTGCATTGGTCTTGCAAATTGGCAAGAGGGACGGAATACCCTAGAAGCGCTCTTTAAGTCCAAAGAGTTGCTAGAGGGTATTAATGTGGTAGATGGGGGAGTCACAGTGCCTCATGGGCTTTATAAGGGGAAAAGGGTGAAAGTAACATGGTGGGGAACAGCAGACCAATCCGCATTTGCTAAAATGTGTGGCACGGCCGGTGCTAATGGCGTATTCCCCTCGTATTTCACCCTTGACAGCAAGACAGAAATTTCTGTCCTGGAGAGTTATGACAAAAACATGCTTGGGTACCCAAAGCGGGCATGCTTATGTCTCCTAGACCTAAGGGGATATGATGATCGCATTCCTCCAACACGCCTCAAAAGAGTCTGTCCGCATCATGGTGTGGTTCGTGCATGCATGTGTGTGCCGAACAGAGGAGAAGTCAATCGATTTCAACTAATTGGATGCCCACAGCACCCAACAGAGCAACTACACTTCCCCCGCCCCTTCTCCAGAACACCCGAAAGGCATGCAGAGCTCGTGGCAAAGCCTTGCAACTGCAAGAACACAAAGCAGGGACAGAAGAAGCCTGGGTCTCACACAACGACCTGTGCCAAAAAGAAGCAAGGCTCTCTGCGAGAGTCTCTTTGGCCTGCCTGTTTTGGCATGCGAGTCTGCCCTGACTGCCTGCACTTTGCAATGAGGGGGACCGAAGCGGTGGTACATGGGCTTCGAACTACTCTGTGGCCGAAAGTGTGCAAGTACAAAGAGTGTGAAGAGGAGAAGGCAGGGGCAGAGAAGGAAGAGGAACAAAGGAGGGAGAAGACAGACTCTCTGGCAGAGGAAGAAGAGGGGTGGGAGGGGGAGGAGGAGTGGGATGATGCAGACAAGACAACAGAGCAGAAGGCGACAAAGAAGAACGCACAAGCAGCATCTGCAGCAGCACCTGCAGCAGCAGCAGCAGCAGAAGACAAGAAAAACAAAGACGCAGACGTTCAAGATCTCTGTGGACATCTGTGCAACTGTGTGCTCACAGAATCAGCTGCAGAAAAGTGCGGACGGAAAAGTTTACACGTTCTTCAGGACGACTTTGGTCAGAAAATCATACGCAACCGAACAACCATGGTACCCATCCAAGATACAGAGAAAGGGGAATGGGTGTGGCCAGATTTCTCTCTACAGGGCAGAGACTGCATCGTTCTGTCAAAAGAACACAAGAATATGATGGCCCTTGCTGGGTATGGAGACAACGACAGGATCAGAAAAGGCCTTTCTGCATTTTTTTTTTGTCTGCACATTCTCCGACAGACCGCCCCCTCTGATAAAAATATTGCCAAATACCCCAGACCAGTCAAAGACTTCAAAAGAGTCTGGCTTGAAACACACCCAGGCCAGCAGTACCCCGCGACCCTCTATCTCCTCGAGAGCTTCTATTACTTTCTCTACCACTACCGCTCTGTTGCAAAGTACTTCAGCATGCAGGCACACGAGGCATTCAACCGCATGGTGGCTGATGCCTTTGCTCTAACTGGCGCTGCAAGCCATGGAGCGAAGCCCCTCCCTAACACCCAAGGGGACACAGGGACACAAATCGCAGTCCGCAACCTGCTAGGCGCATTCCTTGCTATCGACGATCGGAGCATCAGCGTGCGTCTGGAAGGAAACAAGACACGGATGGATATGATTGCAGACGACGATGTGTCAGCAGCAGAAGAAATTTTGAGTGGGGGGGGGGAAGAGGAGGAAGTGGGGCAGGGGGGGGAAGAGGAGGAGGAAGTGGTGGGGGGGGAGGCAGAGGGAGGGTACTCTGACGGAATGCATGACTGACTTACATGATCGAAGATTCACCAGTTGTCGAGTTCTCTCTCCTCTCCAAGCTCTCTCTCGTCGACATCCACACCGGTGTCGTCGGGTTCTGCATTCATGTATACGTGCACGTATGTAAGTGTTCATGTATATGACTTGTCTGTGCTGTGCGTTCGTCTATGACTCGTCTGTGACTGAATTGTCTGACAAACCTTCATTCGCGTCTTCCTCTCCAGTGGGGGCCTCAGCGGGGGCCTGTTCTTGCCCTTCATCATCTTCCTGACCAGACGCCTGCATGCAATGAATTGGTACACAAGACAATGAATGAATGAAAAACTTTTATTTTACTGACTTCTACTAGCTGGAGTAGCTTTCTAGCTTCCACTAGCTGTTCTAAGCTATCTAGCTCCTCCACAAAATCTCTTTACTCTGCTGACCTGAGGAGGTGAGGGAGGAAGGGGGTTCTCCGTTACGGTGTACGACACACCGACGTCCACCCGGCTAACAGAGGAGAGAGAGCCCATCACGAAATAGACACAGGGGTCCATATGTCTCCTCAGCGTCCCTGCCTTGAATGTCTGCCTGAAAATGAAGCCAAGCGACACATCCGAGTGGTAGCCCTCACGTACCTTTCCAAACAGGAAGCCCAACGCATTTCCTCTAAAGACGATGACGAGGGGGGCATCGAACTGCAGCAAAACAAGTCATAAGGGAAATGGGTGAAGACAGAGGAACACGCGCATGCATCGAAAACCCGCAGACGTACACCACTGGCAGGGCAGAGATCGACCGACCATCTTTTTGAAGTTTGTCTTGTCCACCTTTTCCGGTGCCAGCACCTGCACACCACCGTCCTGGGCCCAAGCCTCCACAAAAGATGGCATTCGAAAGGCACCCATGCCGCCGACACACGCTCAGAGATCTTCTTTAGACAGCAACGTGTCCGAAAAGCTGGAAAGGATCAGGGCGTAGTACCGGATGGCCAACATCAGGGCTCCCCTCGAACCTGACGTCAAATGCCGGAAAGCATACCGTCGGTTTTGACGGTACTCTGACCTCGGCTGGATGCGTTCCCACAAGGCTTCTGTCACAACAGAACGTAACGCCGACAGCTTTGGGGCCCTTCGGGGCTTCTCAACAGAAGACAGAATGCTTTTTGAGAAACGAGACAGACAGACACCAGATACGTGCAGCATCGTTTTATTCACAACTAACATCAACGCCCTCCGCGTTGCACCCTCAATGTCTGCCTGTGCTTTGTGCAACACGTATTAGGGCAGCGTGCCCTTCAAAGCGCGCACCATCAGGCCTTCCACACCGGGCAACAGGGCAGCATCTTTGACTGCCTTCACTCGATCGAATACAGATTCCTCACTCATCCTGGTTCTTGCACTTCTAACGGTCGTTTTTTCCCGCGATTTCGACAGCTTTGAAGTGAGTAAGAGTATCTGGAACTAATGTAGCTCAACGAAGTTCAGTTGTCAGTCTGTCTCCGAGATTGATATTAACCTACCGCATCCGGCGCCCTGCAGGGCGGCGGGGGGCCCAATTCATGCCGGGGCCCCCACCCGCATGCGATATTGAACATCAAATCAGCGCTGTGATTAATACATTGATTATAAGCTCCAAAGAATCCGAATAGATCTGTTTTCTCTCCTTTCATTGATGGGTCTTTGGAAACTCCACATGGAAGTGACTTGTTGTTACATTCTTCGGTTCATTTGCGTTCCCGTTTCGTTTATGGGAATGCGTGTATGGTCAGCCGATCTGCGCGTTCAGGTCTGATATGCGGGCACGTTACAAGAATGCTGTTATCCGCAAATCTACCCACCTGTTTGATGGTAAGGGAGTTGTCATTAATGTTCGTTGAATTGCTGTCCTTGCGATGGCCTTTTAATTCTCTCAAGGAACAATATTTGCATGTTTTGGTCCATACGGCCAGCACGGATCTGATTGAAGGATGGTTGAATGAGATTGCGTTTCTGGAGCGCTTTAGGCCAACGATGTATTGAATATGTTTACATGTGTATCTTCCTTATTTCGATTCTTTTTGTCCTATTGATCTTCGATCGAACGTCTCTTTTACGTAGTACACAGAGCCAGAAGCGATAGAAAAAAGACAGTGGTGAGACCGAAGGGGGGGGTTGCGCGTGACGTTGTGTGTTGGAATTGCGGTTGCTCGTCTGGCATGACATTGTCAGGATTGAGAGTGTGCGCATTGGTACTGTGGCCTGTGCCAAGACGATTTTAAACTGTGCGCGCGACCGATCGTTCACGGGGTGGTGTTTGAGCCATACCGAGATTTATTGATTTTTTTTGCGCCGTACGTGTATTTGGCATCGAATTGGCATGCATCCATCTATCTATATATGCGTACTGAGATACTGGCATGTGAGATTTCGAGTAGAAGGACTGCTGTTCCACTGAACACAGTGCTGCCGCCTACTAGCACAGTGCAGAGACGGTTGGGACATACGTTACAGCTGTCTGAAGTAATGCGATTTCTAAGGTAACACTAATAATAATACTACCCTGTAAAAAATGTTAGAAAAGTGATAGAAAATTGATAGAAAAGTAATAAAAATTCGACAAAGTTAGAAATGTGATAGAAATTAGACTTTAATTTCTAATATGTTAGAAAGACTATTAGTTAGAAATTATGTTTAATTTCTATTAAAGGTTAAAAATCTTAGAAAAGTGATAGAAACTTGAAAGTTGTTAAAAAAGTGATACTACGATAGAAAAGACTCTAAAGAGATAGAAATTTGATTTAAATTTCTATCATTTTTCTAACATTTCTAACATTTAATAGAAATTAAAGAAAATGTTAGAAATTTGACGCAAATTTCTAATATGTTAGAAATTTGAATTTCTATTACTTTTCTATCAGTTTTCTTTTTTTTTTTTTATTGATTGATGCCAAACCCTAGGTGGAGTTAGAACTCCCGGGCGGCGCATACATGCATGGGTCTGTTCAATTATGCCAGCTGCAAGCTAAGTAGACGACAGTTATTTGAACTTAATCTAATCAATCATTTATTATAATATGATAAGAAATCATAAAGAGGAGAGAGGGTTGAGAGTGTAAGAGCGATGTGATGAACTTACGAACCCCCAAATCAGAAAAGGAAGCAGATGCAAAGGGTGAGTCACAACGAGTGAAGCGGTCTAATTGAATTAATGCCAACCACTGTAAAAAGCCTTGTTCGGCAGTGCATCGGGGGCAGACAGAGAGCCGATGAATAAAATTATTTACACACCGGCAGCAGGCTTCATAGGTGCACAGCTTTCTATCAGAGCAACCAACAGGCAGCCCACCTTACCCACCCATCAGGTTGTATATCAGCATGCGCAAAAAAGAAAAGATCGAGCCATCCGTAACCGACAGGGCGAAATGGGGAAGGGCAAAGATGGAAAGAACACCGGAGGACGACTTACTGCACAGGAGGAAGACAAACATATGGTGGGAAGACGGGAAGTCGCGCTGTAGAGGAGTGAGTCTAGCAAGGAGAGGAAAGTGAGAGAAAGATTGCCCATCATCCTCAGAAGCCTTCATGCATTCCTTTGCAACTGTCTGTCTCACCTTACCGTTGAAGAAATTTAAAGTGAGCCGGTGCCTTTGGGTGCCTTGTGCTCTATGACCATTCTGCCCGTATTGGGAAGACAGATCGGGCTCGACCCTCAGCAAGCGGACAGAAATCAAATCAGCGCAACGAAGCAGCCTGTCTATAGACCTTATGAATTGTTGGCAGCAGTTATTCTTCCAGACATGCAACATGGGTGCAGGAATAGTGTGTGTTATGATAGAAAGAGAGTGCCACCAGTCAGCTACGCGGGAGCAGAGAAGGGCTTTGCAGGGAACAAGACCAAGGATGCAAAGAAAGGGCGGGTAGAGGCTGCGAGCAGACAAATGACCACACCAACGGGCAAACCGAAGCTGCAAAGCATCAAGAGCGAGCAGGTCTGCATCCCGTACTGGCAGACATTCAAGGCAGTAGAGCGCTACGGGAGTTTAGCAGGCTCTAAAAACTGTTATCTGCGCATTAATGCTGAGCGGGCCCATGCTCGCAATCAACCCAATTACCCTTTTCAGAGCCCATAAAGCAGAAGCAATACGGAATTCAATTATCTTATTCAAGCACCCCCCTTCAAAGAAAACATACCCCAGATATTTGTATTCGGATGTCCATTCAACTTCCCTCCCACCATACATGACTCTACCTGCAGACTGCCCCAGAGCTAAGGCAAACAGACGCAAGATTTTCGTTTTTTTAAGTTCACAGTCAATTTCTATTCCTTGCAATACCCTTCCAAAGCTGAGAACTTCTTTAGCAGATCTGAGATGGAATGAGTAAGGAAACAGAAATTATCCACATACCCCAGACTGCCTAAGATATAGTTGTCAAGGAGGACAGGTTCGGGCTCTCTCTCGAGCTCCTCGATGCTGCCCTTCCCCATTCTGCTGTCTGACCATCCTGCTCCCTCTGTTTCTTTGTCTACGGCCCCCTCGTTCTTACTAACTGAACACACACGAGGAAGGTCATTGTTATAGATAAAAAAGAGAATGGGAGAGAGAACATCACCTTGCTTTACCCCAGCGTCCTCCCAAAAACGCAAAGAGTCCCCGTCTACCTTTCCCCAGACCTTCCTGTACATTTTACAGATCATACACACATCTGCCTCACATACACCTTCTCTTCTCAGTTAATTTCTGAATTAGCTTACCTCTCGGCACAATGTCGAAGGCCTTAGAGAAATCAATAAAGCTTGCCAGTAGAGCTTTTTTTTTCTTTTTAGAGGAGAGAATGGCAGAGACAAGCGCGCCTACCCCTTCCCTCATTCCCACTCCTTGTCTGAAACCTAACTGCCTAACGTCAAGCTCAACTTAAGAACGGACACGGCCGTCCATCAGCAAACCAAAAAGTTTTACAAAAGGGTTGATAACGTGAATAGGCCTCCATTCATTCTATCACTTTTTTATCACTTTTTTAACAACTTTTCTATCACTTTTCTATCACTTTTCTGACATTTTTTGCAGGGTATGATAATTGATTAGGATTCAAGCTGGGATTATGATTCATTTTAGGAATCTAGAATAAACGTCTAATGAGGAAGGATAAATTAACACAGCTAATATAAGTTCCGCAGTTTCTCTAGTTTATAGCATCTAACTAGCTGGAGCCTAGGCTGGAGCTAAACTAGATATTATATGATGTTCTAGATGATGCTATAGCTATAGATCTTATACATACTAGAATTGCCGCTAGATTATGCATATAACTTAATAATATAAGAAATAAACGTCAAAAAGAAAAAAAAATAGAACTAGAAATGAAATTTGATGAAATCTGAAAAAGTCTTCTTTCGCAACAATGCGGCAAGATTATATCTATATCACTTGTATATACTAATTATTAATCAACATTTTAGTCAACATTTTAGGTTATAATACTTTGCATAGTAGACATGCATTGGTAGTACTTAGTAGATGGGGTAACAAACCTTTTTAACTTGCAGAACGTTAACTCGAAGCTAGTTCTTGTAAATAATGTTTAGAATATAGTTTAAGATGATAAAAAGTCTGTCACTAAATATCAGTGTACTGATGAAGTACTATCAAAGAATTGATGCAATGAATTCGGCCACTTTTGGAACCCATTCCTGGATTTTCTCCATCCAAGAAGACATCACATTCCCCCCCAGCATGCGACCCAGTCTCTGTGCCCCCTCCAGAGTGTGCATTCTGTCCTCTGGTACAAAGGTGTACAGAACAAACGAAGGCACACCCGCAGCCTTTCTTGCCTTTCATTCAGACACGCCAATCGCAGGCCAACCCTCATCAGCCCCCCTTTCCATCCAGTCCGCCCATACCTCTGTGACCTTGCAGAAGGCCTCTGTGTCTGTCAACATTAGTTGCTCTCTCTTCCTATCACCCCCCGCTCGACATCCACGTGTATAGAAAGGACTACTGACGACTGCCTGCATCCCCCCCTCTCGTGCAATCCGAGAGTATTGCCTGTAGTAGTGCTCGGCCAGGAACGCAGACGCAAGCACCCCCTGCGTCGTGTTTATTAGTACTAAACCAGCATACCAAGGCTCGTGGCGAATGGCAAGGATCAAAGACAGACGCGCTCCTGAGCTGTTGCCTACTAGAATCGCGGGGGCGAGACTGGCTTGGCTTTCCTTCTCCTTCCCCTTCGCTTTCTGGGACGCCCGAGTATTCTTTCCGGGGCCCGATTCCTCTCTGCTTCCGTTGCTCTCACTGCTGCCCTCACAATATTTGGTCTCTTCCAAAAAAGAAAGGAGACACGCCAAGTCCTCGGCCTGGATCTCAGGCTCACCTCGGCACGAGAGCTCATCACCGTAGGAATAGTTGGAGCCTGCAGGGAAGAGAGAGAAGCCAAAAAAAGCTGTCGTCTCACAGTAAAAGGGGTACTTGTTTGCATGCAGAGACAGGTGCAGGACAAGCAAGGACATCGAAACCCCCAGTCATGAAAGCAGAGAGAGCTCTTCTGGATTGGCCAACTGCTGACCGTCGATGACGGGAAAACCTTGTCAAAGAAGAAGACCTCCTCAAGTGATTGGATATAGCAACGCGCGCACACAAAATACAGAGTTCTCTTTTTTTTTTCTGCGGCTTTCTTCTTTTTTTGATCTCCAACAGTTCATGTGTATGCTTCTGTGTGTATATATGTATGTGTGTGTATTTTTTTCATCTAAGTCTGTCATAGTCGGTCATTTCTGTATCTCAATATATCTATATGATCTAAGGTTACTCTAGGTCTGTGTCAGACACTGACAGACACTCTGCTAACTATATAGTACATTCCATAATATGTAGAGTTATAAATCTGGAGACTTATTTTTTGTGATCTAAAAAGAGTTAGGGTTCATTCATTCTGTTTGAATCTATCATTCATTGAAAAGTATCTAGAAAAGTATATTGAACATCAAATCAGCGCTATGATTCTAAAGTTATACTAGAAGTTATATAATATATAATATTATATATGATCAAATTTAATACTATGATAATTGATTAGGATTTAAGCTGAGATTAGGATTGATTTTAGGAATCTAGAATAAACGTCTAATGAGGAAGGATAAATTAATACAGCTAATTTAAGTTCCGCAGCTTCTCCAGCTTATGGCATCTAGCTAGCTAGAGCTAGACTAGATATTATATGATGGCATATATAATAATGATGCTCTAGATTACACAGTACGGTTAGGCATTACTACCGGCCCCTTTTAGTTACCGTTCGTTTGGTAACTATGAGATGGTAACCAGTGGACTTAAAGGCGTGTACTACTATACCATGGTAGTTCAAAGGAAAACTCGGGCAAAAACAATTGCTAGATTGTCAAACCTTCCTTGGCTCTTGTTCTGGTCAGATCAGTAGGGATGAGATAGGGAAGGAAATTTTCAATGGGGGACATTGATAAAATGGAAATAGAGAGTGGGAAGATCTGAAAAAGGGAAGAGAAAGCTGGGTTTTTTCCCTCACTGCTCAAAAGAGGAAGTTTTTTCCTGGCTGCAGACCGCCGTGACTGAAAAAACCATTACAGCAGTCAGTGTAGCATGTTGGCTGGTATGGGTAGGATATGAGTGACTCAGAGGTGGGAGGGAATGAGAAGCAATGAGGGAACCGCTAATATGCTGAGGGGGTTAGAAAAGGAGGAACCACTAGAGGGCTTTATTCTTTCTTTTCTTTCTTTCTTTCTTTCTTTCTTTTGTTTGTTCGTTCATTCGTTCGTTCCTTCTTCCTTCCTTCCTTCCTTCCTTTATTTATTTATTTATTTATTTATTTCTTTCTTTCTTTCTTTCTTCTTTCTTTCTTTCTTTCTTTCTTTCTTTCTTTCTTTCTTTCTCAGACTATCTGTCTGTTTGTCTGTCTTTCTTTCTTTGTTTCTTTCTTTCTTTTTTTCTTTTTTCCTTCTTTCCTTCCTCCCTATGTTCCTCCCTTTCCTGTTTAAAAATTTTTTCTTTCTTTTTTTCCTTCTTTCTTTCTTTCTTTCTTTCTTTCTTTCCATCTTTCTTTCTTCAATCGGGGGTTTTTTCTTCCGTGTCCCTGGAGGTTTTCCCCTGAGGCGCTGTAAGGGGAGGGGGAAAGAAGAAATATAGGGAGATAGGGAAACGGGAGGGCATCAAGTTACTGTGTAGTGCCAAGAATTCGGCGACTGTTTCTTCTGGATGCCAAATCGGAAGTTTTCCATCGGCTGTGACAGTCAAGCAGGCTGGTATGTCAAAAAACCGGACTGAAAATGACTGTTAAACCTTCCCTAGCTCCTGTTCTGGTCAGAAAGGGTAGGAAAGGGAAGGAAGGGGCCAGGGAAACTGACCGAACAGAAATAGAGAGTACATGGGAAGAGCTGAAAAGGGGAAGGAAAAGCTAGGTTTTCTCCCTCACTGCTCGAAAGAGGAAGTTTTTTCCTGGTTGCAGACCGCCGTGATTGATAAAGCGGTGGTCAGCATGGCATGTCAATGGTATGGTTAGGGTACGGGTGAGGGGGGAGGGAATGAGATGCAAGGAGGGAGACGCTGACATGCTGAGGGGGTTGGGAAAGGAGGAACCACTGGCGGGCTTGGGACCGCAATTAATGGTACCAAGCAGCAGGTCTGGTTTTCTTTGAGCAGGATGAAGAGAAAGAAAAGAGAGGAAGAGAAAGGAAGAGATGGGGAAAGAGAGAGATATAAGAAAAAAGGAAAAGGTGGTGATGGATGGAGGGGTGGGGGTGCTCTACGGTGCTGCAGCGACTGTTAGAACACCAGATTCAGTCGTACTATTTGTCCGGGGCCGGACATGGTGCACAACAGACGACTGAGAGGGGAGAGGCGGGAGAGACCTCAAGCATGACAGAACTGTTTCAGGCTCTCAGGTTATAAAGCAGGGTGGGCTTCAAGACAGTGATAGTCAAATGGAACTGTCATATGGTAGAGGCCGCAGGGGTGAGGGGGAGAGGTATAGTCAGGGAAGTAGATTTAACATCTTGCGCAACTGAAGTTTTGCTAGACTGCCCCAGTGGAAGGAGGAGCAGATATGCATATGGGGTATGGGACTAACTCCGGAGGAGTGTATCCCAGTGGATAGCCACAGCTCCATGGTGGACGAAAGTCTACCAAGACTAAGACCGAGACCGAAACCCATTTTAAAGTCTGACCACTTAACCCATTAGCAGTTTAAATCCCTGAAATAATCATATTCAAATAGTATATGCTATACATAATAATATAGTAGTTAGAGCGAGTTAGAGTTCAGTTATAAAATGATGAACATCTAGGATGAATATTGAGTTTTACTAGAATAAACTTATGATGAATGCCAAAAATATGATTTTTACTAGTCTAAAATTGGTTTTATAGGTTAAGTTTGACTCAGAATATGGCCAAATCTGCCTGTTTTTAGCTACTACCACTACTATTAGAATACTACTACCGTAACTACAAAATTGGTAACCGGATGGCCTAGCGACCGCCTAGTAACTGTCCTACTTTCATTACTCCTAACCGTATTGTGTACTCTAGATGATGCTATTGTATACTCTAGATGATCCAAGAAGGTCTAACGCATGTATACGCTTTTCCTGGACGCCGCACGTCGAGCGCTCGGCATTGTGTCCTAATCAATTGGGAGTTGAATTGGGTGTCGAATTAGTAGTACTACCAATTTTTTACTGCCAGTAACTCCCAATTTTGAAAAATTGGTACCTAGTCTAGTGAAAGAAGTACATAGAGTTTGAAGCTAAAATTTTGTGTACGGGCTAGACAGGGGCTTACTAGTCTCTAGCCGCAGTCATTAGACTCTAATTCATTACTAGGAACAAATTGTATGAACATTTAGAGTCACCTAAAAATTGGGAGTTACCAATTTTTAAATAGGAATTTTTTAGGACCGCCGAAAAAAAAAATTGGTAATACAAAAAAAAAAAAATTGGGAGTCAACTTAAAACTTTTGTTTTGTATGTCATAGTGCACCGCTAATGCAATGCAAAACGGACAGTGGACAGCTCTACACAAGCTGCACGTACCAATATAAAAAACAGAGTGAAAATCGATCCAATTGACCATGTAAGCCTACCAGAATTCATAATCCCTCCAGTGCCGGACAGTGGCTGCTAATTTTTGTTCAGATCATGCCCCTCTCTCCCGAACATCTCCCACTTAGTGGTTCCCAGACGCCTCAAATGGAGATTATATTCCTTCTTCTTCTCCTCTGACAGATTTTGGGGGGGAACAATATGGGTGTAGTTCATGGAAAAAAGGTGCCCGGACATTTTTGTTGCAGAGAACCCTCCTGCTTGTTCTTTTTACTTATATTCGTGCATCTTTTCCACATTGACAGGTTCAATCACGGATGAGAAACTTGCAGAGCTGAAGTGATAAAGACTTGGCAAGACCTTTTTTGCAAGTCTTATGGGTGGGCGGTCCCGAAGATTCACTTCTACTTGCATTTCCCAGTGTGGATCCACCGGTTTGGGGGGTTGAACACAGCGAAATGCTACGGCTTTGAATCATATCATAAAAAGGTTTGCAAACGTTTTATCCTACGGGGGGAACGTTATTCATATGATTGTTTTATTCTGGAAGATCTGGTTTTTGTATGGTTGTGTAAGAGAAAGAAAGCCATGCAAGCATATTTTGCCGATGTGTCACGCCGGGAGGGACTTCGAGCATGAATAACACTATAAAACTATATAAAACTTATGGATTTATGAAGTTCTATGCAGCCGTAACACTGTTCTATTACAGCATTCTTTCTTTCCACATATATTTTACTTTCTAGGAGAAGTTATAAAATTGGTAGTCAAAAAAAAAAATTGGGTGTTGATTTTCTTAAAAATTGGTAGTTAGTCCTAAAAAAAAATTGGTAACTCCCAATTTTTAGGTGACTCTAAGTGTTCATAAAATTTGTTCCTAGTAATGAATTAAAGTCTAATGACTGCGGCTAGAGACTAGTGAGCCCCTGTCTAGCCCGTACACAAAATTTTAGCTTCAAACTCTATGTACTTCTTTCACTAGGCTAGGTACCAATTTTTCAAAATTGGGAGTTACTGACGGTAAAAATTTGGTGGTACTACCAATTCGACACCCAATTCAACTCCCAATTCATCAGGGTGGGGCAGGAGGCCAATCCTCCAAACATTAATCCTATCCTCCTATACGTACTGGAATTGCCGCTGGATTATGCATATAACTTAATAATATAAGAAATAAACGTCAAAAAGAAAAAAAAATAGAACTAGAAATGAAATTTGATGAAATCTGAAAAAGTCTTCTTTCGCAACAATGCGGCAAGATTATATCTATATCACTTGTATATACTAATTATTAATCAACATTTTAGGTTATGATACTTTGCATGGTAGACATGCATTGGTAGTACTTGGTAGATTGGGTAACAAACCTTTTTAACTTGCAGAACGTTAACTCGAAGCTAGTTCTCGTAAATAAAGTTTAGAATATAGTTTAAGATGATGAAAAGTCTGTCACTAAATATCAGTGTACTGATGAAGTACTATCAAAGAATTGATGCAATGAATTCGGCCACTTTTGGAACCCATTCCTGGATTTTCTCCATCCGAGAAGACATCACATTCCCCCCCAGCACGCGACCCAGTCTCTGTGCCCCCTCCAGAGTGTGCATTCCGTCCTCTGGTACAAAGGTGTGCAGAACAAACGAAGGCACACCCGCAGCCTTTCTTGCCTCTGATTCAGGCACGCCAATCGCAGGCCAACCCTCATCAGCCCCCCTTTCCATCCAGTCCGCCCATGCCTCTGTGACCTTGCAGAAGGCCTCTGTGTCTGTCGACATCAGTTGCTCTCTCTTCCTGTCACCCCCCGCTCGACATCCACGTGTATAGAAAGGACTACTGACGACTGCCTGCATCCCCCCCTCTCGTGCAATCCGAGAGTATTGCCTGTAGTAGTGCTCGGCCAGGAACGCAGACGCAAGCACCCCCTGCGTCATGTTCATTAGTACTAAACCAGCACACCGAGGCTCGTGGCGAATGGCAAAGATCAAAGACAGACGCGCTCCCGAGCTGTTGCCCACTAGAATCGCGGGGGCGAGACTGGCTTGGCTTTCCTTCTCCTTCCCCTTCGCTTTCTGGGACGCCCGAGTATTCTTTCCGGGGCCCGATTCCTCTCTGCTTCCGTTGCTCTCACTGCTGCCCTCACGACATTTGGTCTCTTCCAAAAAAGAAAGGAGACACGCCAGGTCCTCGGCCTGGATCTCAGGCTCACCTCGGCGCGAGAGCTCGTCACCGTAGGAATAGTCGGAGCCTGCAGGGAAGAGAGAGAAGCCAAAAAAAGCTGTCGTCTCACAGCAAAAGGGGTACTTGTTTGCATGCAGAGACAGGTGCAGGACAAGCAAGGACATCGGAACCCCCAGCCATGAAGGCAGAGAGAGCTCTTCTGGATTGGCCAACTGCTGACCGTCGATGACGGGAAAACCTCGTCAAAGAAGAAGACCTCCTCAAGTGATCGGATACAGCAACGCGCGCACACAAAATACAGAGTTCTCTTTTTTTCTTCCGCGGCTTTCTTCTTTTTTTGATCTCCGACAGTTCATGGGTGTGCATCTGTGTGTGTGTGTGTGTGTGTGCGCGCGCGCGCGCATGTATATGTTTGTGAGCGAGCGTATATGTATATGTGCGTGAATTTGCGCGTGTGCATGTGTATGTGTGGATCGATGTTCGTGTGTGAATTCACTCGCGGAAGCGCGCGCTCTCTGACTGTCTTTCTTTTTGTCTGTTGTGTTAATGGAGAAGAGGGAAAGAAACCATACTGTCTGTCTGTCTGTCTGTCTGTCTGTCTGTCTGCCCGTCTGCCTGCCTGTCTGTCTGTCTGTCTAAGAAACACATAGAGAAAAAGGAAAGAAAAGGCGATATAGTTTGTCTATTGGGTACATGAAGAAAAGAAAGGAGAAGAAGAAAGATACATTCTCTCTCTCTCTCTCTCTCTCTCTCTCTCTCTCTCTCCCTCGCCCACTCTCCCTCCCTCTCCCACACACACACACACACATGCAAACGGTTTTACACACATTTTTCGCATGCAGTGTCCGTGGGCAAGGCAGAGAGAAGATCTGCAAAAGGGCTGTAGATCATTAAGCACTACTCTGACCAGGTTAAGATGCCATTCGTTATGTTTTATCGGGAGACAAACGATGACCGATAAAAAAGGAGGGCCGAGGAGAAAGGAGTCGAAGTGGACGTATCAAAAAGAAAGGCACTGCCAGAGAGAGATGGGCCGACGGACTTCCGCAGTTTCTCCGATCCCATCTGAGTAAGAAGAAGTCGGGCCGTTCCTTCGCTGCCCCCTCCCCCCCCTCGTTCTCTTCCCCTCCGTCTCCTTTCTTTTCACGGAGACGGCACTTCTCTGCCGTCTCCTTCAGGAGATATTGAAGCACGCGTCTCTGCGTACAGGTGCACACTGCCCAAGTGCCTTCCATCAGCCCACAGGGGCAGACAAAGGGAGCAAAGACAGACTTAACCTTTGCACGCAGCCAAGAGGGTCTCCTTCCTTGCAGGAGTTCTTGCTCGATTTGGCTCTTGGAGAGAAACCGTGTGGGGTGGAGGCACACACCCTTAGTTGAGGGCTCTGCAATGCCCCCCTGTCCCCCGGGAGTGAAGACGATCGGCACTGCGCCTGCCCGCACGGTCCCCCAAATTTGAAATCGCAGCCGCACCCCGTTCACCTCTGTAAACTCAAATTCGCCCTCCTGACAGGGGGACACGACCTCCTCGAGATCGGGCGGATCCCCGACACTCCCGGATTCACAGGGAGAAGCAGATGCTGCTGCACTCCCCTTCTGCATACGCTTCGAACAGCCGCACAGAGCCCCTGCAGATTTTCCAATGCGACGTGGGCAGCTCTGATGCATTCTCTCTCTCTTTGGAGACAGCCAGGACTATTTAGTACATTCCTGTTGGAGATTTTGTGGTCCGTTTCCTCAGGGAGCCCACGGAGAGCAGAAGAGAAAAATGTAAAGACGAAAGAAAAATGAGCTCAGAACCGTCCGAGTCTCCTGAGGGAGACCGTGACAAAATCAACCAAGGTATAAGAGAACGAGACGCCAGCAGCTTAATTCCTGTCACATCTGACTCGATGGTTTCAAATCAACTTCTTTGGTATAAAGAGAAGCACCTCGTTCCGTCCTCCCGCGTACAATTTCCGTGGTCTGCGCTGACAGACGCACTGGACAATTTAGGTACTGCGAATGAAGACTGATGATTGGCATACAATGTCGGATAACGTCGGATATCTGACATCACTGAGTGAGTTCGAAGACAAAATTGAGGAGGCTGCATGTATGTTCTGACCTGGCACCGAGCTAAGGGCACACCGAGCTAAAATCATGCATGCACTCAGTCTAGGAATTGAGGCCATGCAGCTGCAGACAGACGGTCGGAGTAATGCCGGAGTGACTTAGTTTTATCAGTATGTAGATTGTCACACCGTTGGGAGTCCAATTGACTGCTCTGCTCATATTTTGGGTTGTTAGCCGGGTTGCCGTGCAGTCTACCGTCAGGCTTCGACTTGCACTGTCTATGGAATAGGAAAAGATTGGGATAGGATAGGATTTTATGTTTCAGGAATCCCCGCAGTCCACTGCCAGGTATCAGTTTACACCCATGTGTATGGTTTTACTCGATCTCTCCAGTGAGGGAGAAAGCGCCAGGCCTCCACAAGCCTGCCAGGCC